>JAODAL010057990.1:0-22356 GCA_025379985.1 Phyllomedusa bahiana | reverse complement strand
AAAAAATTTTCCTCGTTTGCATTTGCTCCTGGTGCCTACCGTGGACTTGCTTTTCTTTGTTGCATTGTGCGCTTCTTGGAGTGTGGTGTGTGCACAGGAGCCACTTAGAGGACTCATTCATATTATAGATGAGCTGGTGTTTCTACTATCCGAATTATTTGTATGACCCTGAAACCAAGGAGCAGTCAAACACATGGAGGCACGTGGTTCCCTCACCCAAAGAAATTCGGGGTAAAAAAATCACCACTAAGGTAGGTGTTGGTTCTGGGATAAGGTAGGTGTGTAGTGGATACCTTCAAAAAGGGTTCCACCATAAATGCAAGGTATTAAAATTTAACTTTTGGACAATTGAAAGCAGCTCTAAAGGCCAAAAGCGCAGAAAGCTGCCCAAAAAGGAGTCCTGTTCCGCAAACAAAACTCGGTCACCTGACATGGGACCAGACAAAACCCGGGTGGAGAGGTTAGCTGGTTGACCCCCCAACCTTATCACCAATTCTAGCTCCTCCGACTTCAGCTGTTTCCAAATAAAGGGAAAACCCTCAAGGTACCAAATTTTCAAATTTCGGACATGGCAGTTCGGTGACTTTTTGGGAAAACCGAAACCCTTCTTTTAAAAGTTCAGAATTGGGAAAAAACTGATGAAAAAAAGGTGGGGAACATTTAAGAGTTTTGGGGAATAAAGGGAAAAGTTTCATTTTCCCTATCTTTTTCTTTCTGGGAAAAGAAAAGATTATCAGCAGCCCCTCATACAGAAGACAGGGACCTAATACAGAAGACAGGGACCTTATACAGAATGCACAGGGACTTTATACAGAATGCAGGGACCTAATACAGAAGACAGGAACCATACACAGATTACAGGGACCTTACACAGAATACATAGACTTTATACAGAACATAGGGACCTTATACAGAATAAAGGGACTTTACACAGATTACAGAGACTGTATACAGATTACAGGGACCTTATACAGAGTAAATGAACTTTATATAGATTTCAGGAACCTTATACATGTTACAGGGACTTTATGTAGATTACAGGGATATTATGGAGATTACAGGGATTTAATTCAGATTAAAGGGACGTCATATAGATTACAGGAATCTAATACAGATTACAGGGACTTTATACAGAATACAGGGAATATATACAGATTACAGGGACCTTACACAAAAGACAGGGACCTTGAAAAGAATACAGGGAATTTAAACAGACTACAGGGACCTTATACAGAAGACAGGGACCATATACAGATTACAGGGACCATATACAGATTACAGGGATTTTACACAGAAGGGAAGGGACCATTAAAAATTTTCCGGAAACCCTTTTTAAGATTACGGGGAAACCTGGTACAGGGATTACGAGGCCCTTTAAAACAGAAGACAGGGACTTATACAAAAATTTTGGGAATATATAAAAAATTACGGGGAAACCTTATCCCAAAAGGAAGGGACCTAATAAACAAAAACCCTATTATGGGCCCTACGGGTTTCCCTTATAAAGGGGGAGGGACCATAACGGGTTTTAAGGGGTTTCTTAACAGAAGGGCAGGCCCCCTTATAAAAATTTACGGGAAAAACCTTGTACAGATTACAGGGACCTGGTACAGGGATTACAGAGATCGTATACAGAAGACGGGGGGCCCTTTACAGAATGTGGGGAAAATATATACAGTTTTAAGGGACCTTATGAAAAGACGGGGAAACTAATTAAAAAAAAAAACCCCAATTTATAGTTTAAAGGGGAAACCTTATATAGAAGACAGGGAAAAATACAAAAAATTCCCAGAGAGTTTAAAATGATTACGGGGGCCCATTTTTTCAGATTACAGGGGGACTTTATATAGTTTCCCAGGGTTTTGTATACAGAAAACAGGGACTTTATACGATTAAGGGACCTATCGAAGTTTAAGGCCCCTAATGCAGTTTAAAGGGGGCCCTTAAAACAGAAAAAAGGGGGCATTATACAGATTACAGGGGCCTTCTACAGATTACAGCGACTTTATACAGATTGCAGGGACCTGATATAGATTACAAGGGCTTTATACAGATTACAGGGACCTTTTACAGGCTACATGGACTTTATACAGTTTATAAAGACTTTATACAGATTACAAGGCATTTATATAGATTATAGAGACTTTATACAGATTACAGGGATGTATACAGATTACAGGGACTTTATACAGATTACATTTACCCTTTACAGTTTACAGAGACTTTATACAGATTACAGGGACTTTGTACAGATTTCAGCGACTTTATGCAGGTTACATCGACTTCATACAGATTACAGGGACCTTGTACAGATTACATGTACTTCATACAGAAACAGGGATTTATACAGATTACAGGGATTTTATATAGATTGCAGAGACTTTATACAGTTTACAGGGACTTTATACAGATTGCAGAGACTTTATACAGATTACAGGGAATTTATACAGATTTCTGCCACTTTATACAGATTGCAGACACTTATTTGGGAAACTGAACCTTATACATGTTACAGGGACTTTATACAGATTACAGACACTTTATACAAATTACAGACACTTTATACGGATTAGAGGAACGTTATACAGATTACAGGAACCTTATACAGATTATAAGGAGTTTATAAAGATTACAGGGAATACATACAGATTACAGGGACCTTTTACAGATTAAAGGGAATTAATACAGATTACAAGGACCTTATGCAGATTACGGGGACTTTATACAGATTGCAAAGACTTTAAACAGATTACAGGTATTTTATACAGATTACAGGGATTTTATACCGATTACAGGTAATTTATATAGACTACAGAGACCGTATACAGTTACGAGACTTTTTTCAGTTTTACGGGAAAACCATTTTACAGAAGGGAAGGACTTTAAAACATATTGAAGGGAATTTTTTTTAAATTTTAAAAGGGCCTTACACAGATTGTGGGAAAAAATTTTACATTTTAAGGGGTTTACCTTTACGTTTTTTGGAATTTTTTTGCGATTTTTGGAAACTTTTTTCATATTTTTTTGGAATCTATTTTTGGGAAAATTTAAAAAGGGACAAAAGGGAAGGAATCCTTCCTCACAGATTACGTAAATTAAAACCCTTCCCTACAGATTTACAGGGTCAAAAATTTCCCTCACAGTTCGGGGCAAAAAATTTTCCCCCTCAAGTTTTTACAGGGTTTTAAAAACCCTTTTTACAGTTTTCCATTTTAATTATTTTAATCCTTTTAAGATTTAAAGGGACTAGAATCCATCACAGATTACAGAGAATATTATCCTCCCTTAAAGATTACAGAGATGATTTTTCCCTCTCAAAAGTTTTCAGGGCCTTTAATCCATCACGGGATTACGGGGGCCCTATAGTCAATGTAATCGGGAAGAAAGAGGTTTCAAGTCCCTGAAAATCTGGGGGAGGATAATAGTCCCTGTAATATTTTGAGAGGGATTATAGCCCCTTTTAAAATCTTTTGAGGGAGGGTTTTAGTCCTTCACATTTTTACATGGACTAAAATTAAACCACAGTTTCCCCAAGGGAAATAAAACCCCTGTTCACAGATTACAGGGACTATTATCCCCCCTCACAGATTACAGGGACTTTTTAACCCCTCCTTCACGGGTTTTACGGGAAATTTAATCCTCTCTTACAGATTACAGGGACTATAATACTTTTACAGATTACAGGGAACAAAATTTCCCTCTTCACGGTATTACGGGGGGAATAATCCCCTCACAGTTTAACGGGGAAATTTAAAAAACTCTTTTACAGATTAAAAGGATTTATGATCCTCTTTTCACGGGATTACAGGGATAAATCCTATTTCACAGATTACGGGAATTTTAAAAATCCTCCCCAGTTTCGGGGACTATAATCCTCTCTCACAGATTACAGGGACTATTATCCTCCCCTAACAGATTCGGGAAAAATTATAATCACCTCTCACAGATTACAGGGACTATAATCCTCTCTCACAGATTACAGGGACTATAATCCTCTCTCACAGATTACAGAGAATATAATCCTCTCTCACAGATTACAGGGACTATAATCCTCTCTCACAGATTACAGAGAATATAATCTTCTCTCACAGATTACAGGGACAATAATTCTCTCTCACAGATTACAGGGACTATAATCCTCTCTCACTTTTTTCAGGGCTAAAATTCCTATTTCAAAATTTAAAAGGGAAATATAATCCTCCAGATTACGGGCTAAAATTTCCTCTCTCACAGATTACAGGGACTATAATCCTCTCTCACGTTTACAGGGGAATAAAAATCTTTCTCACAGTTTTAAGGGGATTAACCCCCTCTTCACAGATTAAGGGACTAAAACCCTCTAAAGATTACGGGGGACTATAATCCTCTTTTACAGATTACAGGGATTAAAATCCCCCTCTCAAAGATTACAGGGATTTAATATCCCCCCAAGATTACGGGACTATTTCCCTCACAAAATTACAGGGGACTTATTCCTTCTCACAGTTTTACTATAACCCTTTCTCCAACGGTTACTTTTAACCCTCCTTTACAGTTTTAAAGGGGGGGTTTTTTAAGAATCCATCACAGATTACAGAGAATATAATCCTTCCCTAAAAGGATTACAGAGAAAAATTATCCTCTCTCAAATTTTCGGGACCAAAAATCCAAAAGTTTTAAGGGAATATAGCCCAATGAATCTGTGAAAGAGGATTCTAGTCCCTGTAATCTGTGAGGGAGGATAATAGTCCCTGTAATCTGTGAGAGAGGAGTATAGTCCCTATAATCTGTGAGGGAGGGTTATAGCCCCTCTACATATTAAAAGGAAATAAAATTTCCTCTCCACAATTTACAGGGACTATAACCCTCCCTCACATATTACGGGGGATTTTTTCCCCCCTCACAGTTTAAAAGGGACTTTAAACCCCCCCAACCCAAAAGATTACGGGAATAAAACCCCCCCTCACGGGTTTACAGGGAATAACCCTCTCTCACAATTACGGGGCTATAATCCTATCCCCACAGATTACGGGACTATTTTTCCTTTTCCCCACAGTTTTACGGGGAAATATAATCCTTTTTCACAGATTTCGGGATAAAACCTCTTTCACAGATTACAGGGGCTATAATCCTCTCTCACAGATTACAGGGACTATAATCCTCTCTCACAAAATTAAGGGGAAAAAAAAAAATCCCTCAAAGTTTTCGGGGAAATTATAATCCTCTCTCACAGATTACAGGGACTATATTCCTCTCACAGATTACAGGGAATATAATCCTCTCTCACAGATTACAGGGAATATAATCCTCACTCACAGAGTATAGGGACTATAATCCTCTCTCACAGATTACAGGGAATATAATCCTCCTCAAAAGGGGTATAGGGACTATAAACCCCTCTCTCAGAATACGGGGGACTTAACCCTCCCCTCACAGATTACAGGGACTTTAATCCTCTCTCACAGTTTACGGGCCCTTTTAATCCTCTCTAACGATTACGGGGACTATTTTCCTCCCCTCGTTTTAAGGGAAATTATAACCCTCTCCCCTTTTTTTTCCGGGAATTTTAAACCCCCTTTTAAGTTTGTTTTTTTTAAAATTTAACTCTGGGGTTTTAAATTTTTTTTATTTTTCTTTACTTAAAAAAAAGTTTTAAAGGCCGGCCCAACCCCCCCCCCCCCCCCCCCTCCCCCCCACCCCCTTTTGGGGGGGGGTTATTTAAAAGGGGCGGTTTGGGGGGGGGGGGTAAAAAATTTTTTTTTAAAAAAAATGTTTTTTTATGATTGTTTTAAAAGGTGAATAATTTCCTTCTTTAAATATTCCCCTTTATTTAAATAAATTTTAAAAAATATAAAAAATATTAAAAAATAAAAAATTAAAAATTTTAAAAAAATTAAAATTAAAAAAAATAAAAAAATATTATTTAAAAAAAAATTAAAAAAATCTAAAACCCCCAACCTCTCCATTAAAAATTCCCTTTAAAAAAATTCTAAAATCAAAATTTATAAAACCCTTTCTTTTTCCTATCCACACTACCCAAAAAACTTTTAAAAAAACCCCAAATTAAAACAAAACCAAAAACAATACTTTAACCCCAAAAACACAAAATTACATACACCCCACAAAAAAAACACAACTTTACACAATACATACATAACTCTTTACAAAAACCCCACCCCCCACTTTACATACTTTACACATAAATACAAACCAATAACACTTCATACATACATTTCCCACACATACAAACACAACATACCCCCTTCACTACACACTACATACCCCCAAAACCCCCAATAAACTTTTCACTTTACACAAATACACAGGGCGCAAACACCGCACTTTCCACACACGCGCACAAAACACACAGGCGCCCCCGGGCCCCCAAAATGAAAATTTCCCTGAGCCTCAGCGCCTTCTCCATACATCTGGTTCAATGGCGTCACCCAGTGGCCACGACGCTGTACTGCACCTGCTGGAAGATCTTGACCCCTTAATGTCACAGCCAGTTCTCCATGTTCGGTTTTCGTCCCCTTCCGAGAGTCGTATCTTTCCTTTTTAAGTCTCCACAGATGTTTCAGGGCTTGTTTTTTGTGGGACGAAACAAACGTCGTCATTGATTAGAATGTAGAACATATTGGGAACCAAACATAAAAAATTCTAAGTGGGGGGGAAAGTGAAGACGCATGATTGCGCCATTTGTACCGGGTTTGTTTTTACGGCGTTTGTTCTTCGGTACCAGTGATGCTAGTGCTGTATATAATACATGTGATGGAGCCTTCAAGTGTTGTAAATAAGGCAAGTGATAGAGCCTCCTAGTGCTGTATATAAGACAAGTGACAGAGCCCCCTAGTGCTGTATATAAGACAAGTGATAGAGCCCCCTAGTGCTGTATATAAGACAAGTGATAGAGCCCCCTAGTGCTGTATATAAGACAAGTAATAGAGGTCCTAGTGGTTATAAGCAAGTGTAGACCTTGTACTGTATATAAGAAAAGTGATAGAGCCCCCTTGTGCTGTATAAAAGAAAAGTGTAGAGTTCTGGGTGCTGATATAAGAAAAGTGATAAGCCCCTAGTTCTGTATAAAAGCAATGTAGGGGCCCCCCTAGTGCTGTATATAAGACAAGTGATAGAGCATCCTTTTGCTCTATATAAGTCAAGTGACAGAGCCCCCTAGTGCTGTATATAAGACAAGTGACAGAGCCCCCTAGTTCTGTATATAAGACAAGGATAATGCACAAAATGCGTGGACCGGGGTCGTTTTTTGAATCAGACCTCGTGGAGGGTCCGTTGAATAAAAACTTATGTTTATTCCATTTAAAATGAAAAAAGGATTAACCTCGAAAAGACTGCAACACACACAACGCGTTTCGTCCCTTAAACCGGCACTTTCTCAAATGATAAGTTCACATAAAAAAGACTAAGAAGAAAAATTATTTAAAAGGGGGTCATATCTGATTGGTAACATGTTTCCCCCAAAAGCGGGGTCTTATTGAGATTCTTAAAAAAAACCCCCAGGGAAAAGGGAAAAAGCCCAAAAACAAATTTTTTAAAATTTAGGGGTAGGAAAAGAGATTGTAGCAAGTTGGTGTTGAAAGGAGGGAAAATTTTAAAATTTCCAAAAACTTTGGGGTAAAACCCTCCATAATGCCTATGGGGGGTAAAACTCCCTGAAAAAAGTAGAAAGTTCTAGGCAAAGATTGGTTTTTAAAAAGCAGAGGGAAAGTTAAAAACAGCCAATCAAAGATGTTTTTTTTTTCAATATTGTATATGGAAACGAGACGGCGTCTATTATGCTAAGACGCCGTGCGCCCCCAGCCTTTAAAAGACACTAAAATATTTTGGGGCTTTCTAGTTTGTGAAAACAAGGCTTGCTAAAAAACAATAAAAAATGTATGTGCAGGTCTTGTGCATTTGTGTAAGAAAAGGGCTTGCTGAAGAGACAATAAAATACTTATGCGAAAAATAAGTATATGTGTTAGGTGAAAAAACAATGATATCATTTATAAGTGTCAAAAAATGTTGTTTTAAAAAAGGAGGCCTTAGTATTGTTAGAGTAAGTGAGTTTAATCTAAAAATACTAAGGCCTCCTTTAAAATTAAGTATAAATTTTAATTGTAAAAGTGATTCGTGATATTTTCACCCGTGCGAATGCAAAACCCCAATATGTGGGAAGGACCCGCCCCTGATCTGCCCTAAAGGGAAAACAGGTTTTTTGTATTAGAAAAGGGGGGGGATTAAAAACAGAGTGGGGCAAAGCATTTTGGGCCACCATGCCCAAAACCCAAAAAGCTTACAATAAAACCTATGGACTTGTCCATGGGAATAATAATTTCAGATTTTTGGGGGGTTTTTTTTTGGGGGTGTTTATTTAAGCCTAATCCTTTGGGGTTTTTGAAGGTAGCTATTTTTGTTTTATTGAATTGACTCAGATTTTTTTCTTTTGATTAAAGGGAATTTTTTCATTTCCCCTTTTTGTTTTTTTTGGGGGTTTTGTTTTTTGGGGTTTAATAACAATTTTAGTTTTTTCCTTTGGGTATTTTTTTTGACAATTTTTTTTTTTCCCGGGGATTTTCCCGCCGGGGGGTTTGGTTTTTTTTTGGGGGAAGTGGGTGGCCCCTTATTCATTCTTTAACAGGGGACGGAGGCTTTAAAGTTTATTTTGGGGAAGATGCAGGAAAAAGAAATTTCCCCAGATTTTTTTTTTTTTTGTGAAAAAGGTCGGGGCCCCCAAAAATTTTTTTTTATGAATTATGTTTTCCCTTTTTTTGTAAAATTTTTTCCCTTTCCCCCGAAGCTCTTGCTTTTACAAAGGCAAGACCTTTAAAATTTTGGTCTTTAAGGGGGGGAGCGGGACGGCCATGCTAATTTGGGTTGTTTCCCAAGAAATTTGTTAAAAAACGTTTTTTTTGGTGATTTAACTTTCCCCGGCCCAAAACAAAGGCATAAATTTATTTTTATGGATGTTTTAATTGGACTCTATGAGGGGGAGTAGCTCCCCTGTTTTATGGGGGAAATTTTTAAAACCCTATTTATAGCCAACTTGCACAATTTATTTATCCCCTGAATTTAAAAATTTTTTATTGGCTGTTTTCTTTCCTGGGGAGTTTTTTTTTAAGAATCTGCAATAAGAGCGCTGATTGGGGAACTTGGTACCAAAAATTGACCCTCCTTTTTTGTGTTTTTTTCTGTAGTCTTTGTTATGGACATGATATTTTTAAAAAATGCCGGGTTTAGGGGAGAAACCTGTGTGGGGTTGCGTTTTGCTGAGGTTAATACTTTGCTTTTATAGGAATAAACATTAGTTTTATTCAACGGTACCCTACGGGTCTGATTCAAAGACGAGCGCCTTTTTTTATTCTTCTGTTTAAAAACAAGTGTTTTGAGCTCCTAGTGCTGTATATAAGACAAGTGATAGAGCCTCCTAGTGCTGTATATAAGACAAGTGATAGAGCCTCTAGGGCTGTATATAAGACAAGTGATAGAGCCTCCTAGTGCTGTATATAAGACAAGTGATAGAGCCCCCTAGTGCTGTATATAAGACAAGTGATAGAGCCCCCTAGTGCTGTATATAAGACAAGTGATAGAGCCCCTAGTGCTGTATATAAGACAAGTGATAGAGCCTCCTAGTGCTGTATATAAGACAAGTGATAGAGCCCCCTAGTGCTGTATATAAGACAAGTGATAGAGCCCCCTAGTGCTGTATATAAGACAAGTGATAGAGCCTCCTAGTGCTGTATATAAGACAAGTGATAGAGCCCCCTAGTGCTGTATATAAGACAAGTGATAGAGCCCCCCTAGTGCTGTATATAAGACAAGTGATAGAGCCCCCTAGTGCTGTATATGAGATGTGATAGAGCCCCCTAGTGCTGTGTATAAGACAAGTGACAGAGCCAACTAGTGCTGTATATAAGACAAATGATAGAGCCTCCTAGTGCTGTATATAAGACAAGTGATAGAGCCCCAGTGCTGTATATAAGACAAGTGATAGAGCCCCCTAGTGCTACATATAAGACAAGTGATAGAGCCCCCTAGTGCTGTATATAAGACAAGTGATAGAGCCCCCTAGTGCTGTATATAAGACAAGTGATAGAGCCCCCTAGTGCTGTATATAAGACAAGTGATAGAGCCCCCTAGTGCTGTATATAAGACAAGTGATAGAGCCTCCTAATGCTGTATATAAGACAAGTGATGGAGCCCCGTAGTGCTGTATATAAGACAAGTGATAGAGCCCCCTAGTGCTGTATATAAGACAAGTGATAGAGCCTCCTAGTGCTGTATATAAGACAAGTGATAGAGCCTCCTAGTGCTGTATATAAGACAAGTGATAGAGCCTCCTAGTGCTGTATATAAGACAAGTGATAGAGCCCCCTAGTGCTGTATATAAGACACCACTACTATAGAAGAAGAACAGATTGAGATTCCCATGAAATCCAAATTCTACCCATCCCAGTCCCAGGGGCATTATATTAAAACCTTTCTGGATTTAGCGTCTGATGAACTTCAACTCATTACTCCGACAAATAAAAACTCTAATCTCACCAAACAGGAACAAAAAGCAATCAAGAAACTAAAGGACAACTATGATATAGTAGTGCGCCCAGCCGACAAAGGGGGTGGGACCGTAATTATGGATTATGAACAGTACCAGATAGAGGCACAGAAAATTCTAAGTGATCGCACTTATTATAATACTATTTCACAAGATCCCTTCCAGGAAGTCCAAAATGCACTGCTTGATCACCTAAATCAAGCATTAGCATGTAATATTATTACCAAAAAAGAAAAGCATTTCATATACATCCCAGAACCTAACATACCATTTTTCTACTTCCTTCCCAAAATACACAAAAATCTAAAAAATCCTCCAGGACGCCCTATCATATCAGGGATCAATTCCAGTACAAGCCAACTATCCCATTTTATAGATCTCCACCTGCAACCTCAAGTTACTAAGCTAAAAAGTCACCTCAGGGACTCAGGTCACTTAATTCAATTTCTCACAGATTTACCCCCCAATCCTACATATATTTTAATTACAGCAGATGTCACCTCATTATACTCGAATTTTTCCACATGACTTGGGGAAAACACTGTGTTTAAAAATTTTTTTTGGAAAAAATAAAAAAAAATTTTTTCAAAAAAAAAAAAAAAAAAGCTTTTTTATAAAACCCTTTAAAATTTTTCGATGGGGCGTGGCTAGGTTAGGGCCCTGATTGGGGCCCGCATATTGCCCTGAGCCCCTGTTCCTCAGCGTTTTCCCCCGGCTTTTTTTCCCCAGCTCCCCCAAGGGGGGGAAAATAAGCAAAAAGCAGAACCCTCGACTCACCCCACGCTCCAGCTCCCACCCCAGGGGGGGGATTAAAACCCTTTTTAAACCCGGCTGGGCCTGAAAACCACGCTCGTTTGCGCCCCCCCCGGGGTCTGAAGAGAAGAAGATGGCCGCCGCCTGTGCTGAACCCATCCGCCCCCGGGGGGTAGGACCCCCGGCTTCGGGGGAAAACCGCCCCCCCGGGCTCCACCCCTACAACCTCTGGAAAGGGGCCTCCGCAGCCCGGCACCATCCCCCCCCCCTTTTGGAGGTCCCCCGGGGACCCGTCCCCTCCCTTCACTGCGCGCCCCGGGGGGGGCCCCCGGCTTTAAGGACCATCCCCCCCGGCCCCCACCCCTGCAGTTTCCCGGAGGGGAGCCTCCCCCCGGCCTGCCCCCAAACCCCCTTTCCGGGGGAAGGCCCCGCCGCCTTGTGCCGACCCCATTGTGCGCCCAGGACGGGAACCCCGGTTTCCAAAGGGACACAGCACCGCGGCCCCCCAGCCCCGGGCCTCAGGGGGAGACCCGCTGCACAGCCCTGCGCCACTCTCACCCCCGGGGGGGCGGGGGGGGGGGACCACCCCTTGCAGCAGTGCCACAACCCGGAGGTGCGGGGGCAGCAGTCCGTTCGGGGGGGAAAAAGCCCGGGCGCAGGCTGAGTCATCCCCCGTTTGCCATCACCTGCCACTTACAAGGCGAGCTGTCGGAGGGGGGCAGGGGAAAGACCCCTCTTCACGACAAAGAAAATGCAGGGGGGTCCCTTTTGGGCCCCTACAGCTTACGGGAGCCCGGGAGGGAACACAGGGGGGGACTTGTGGGGCCCCCCTGAGAGCCTCAGGGTTCCCCTTTCCCCCCTTTGCCTCGATTCCTTTCTCCCCCCAAGCCGCAGGGTGCCCCAAACATGGGGCCCCCCATCTTCACCCCCCCAGTCCCCTTTCCCTCCCTTTTTGGGGGATCCCCCCCACGGCTACCCTCTTTAAAACAGGGGAACCCAAAAGCCCGATCCCCCCCAAAACCAGGGGGCCACAAGCCATCTGTCTCCTGCTGTCCGGGCTCCCACCTTGCCGGGGGAGGGCTACCCCCAGGGTTTCCACGGGGTCCCGTGGGGGACCTCCCCCTATCCATCAGCCGACACAATGTTAAACCATACCCGGCCCCCCAAAAAAAATGGGATTTGGTCCATCCCCCGAGTCACTTGCCCGGGGTTTCGGCCCCGGGGGCATCTAAGCTGCCCCGCATGTTTCCCAACCGGAAACCTAGGGGATACCCCCCGATTTGGGGGCCTCAAGCACCAATTTTCCCCGCGATTTGTCGCTCTCCGCTCCCGGGCCAGCTCCCCAGAGGGAAAAGAAATCATAACCCTGGAAATTTTTAAAGCAGCTTTTAAAACCCCTTTCCTAAAAAGAGAAGAAATCTCCCCCCATATTTTTAAAAAAGTGTCGACTTTTTCAGACACAAATTTTTGCGAAAGTTCCGCACAGAGGACCTTCTACACACAAAAGGGGCAAAATTTGGGAGCCGGAAAAGCCCAAAAACCTCGTTCTTCCTCCCCTTGGGGTTTCTTGAGGAAGTCGCCAACCACCCCAGCCAAATTCCCCCGCAGAAACTTTTTTGGTCGAAAACGAAAATCGAAAACAGGCGAAATAATTTTTGCGAAACAGGGGCCTTCCCCGGGAATTTCCATTCCCAACCCCGGACTTGTTCTTTTTGTCCCCCAACTATCTTTAATAAACCCCCTTGGGCCCGGGCCCGGCTACAGCCCGGGGAAAAATCGATAGGGGCACATGGGGCTCAAACCCCCAACCCTGATGCCCCCCACCCAACAAAAAAGTAAAATTTTTGGGGTTTCATTTCTATACAAAAAGGAGGATTTTTCCCCTATGGGGGGCAAGAAGGGGGGAAATTTCGCTGCTTATCAGGACTCTCCCATCAGGTTCCCCAAGACCTCCCCCCGGCTGACTCGGCAAAAAGAGCGCCCCTAAAAGCCACTGTGGACACTTTGCAGCCAGAAATATCCCTTTCCCAAAGGGGGAAACCTTTTTGCCTACACATTCTTCGGGAAACAAAAAAAAACCCTGACCATCCGCCCCCCTAGGGTTTTCCCTTCGCCCTAAAAGGCCCTTTAAAATTAAGGCCCTGGTATTTCCGGACTGGCCCACGCTGTTTTCCTCGGGGCCCCCCCAGACCCATACAAGGGAAAAAGATTTTCCCTTGGGGAAGGGGGTCCCCCCTCCCCAAAACAACACCCCAAATCAGGGGAAAGCCGAAACCCCAAAAGGGCCCCTTTGGAACCCGGAAACCCGGGACCCAAAAGGCGCCCCCCCTACGTGAGGGGCAGCTCCTAGGATCCCATCGGGCCCGATGTTGGTCAAGGGCCCCGGTCTAGTTTTCCCTTTGGTACAGGGATTTTCCTTTTTGGGGCTTTTTTTCATGAAAAGGTTTTTTGGCTTGTTCCCCCAAAATTTGGCCCCATCCTCAGAATAGGATAGCAGGGAGCTTTTTTTTTGCTTCTGAAATAATGGGGAGCAAGGTTTTTTTTTCTTTCCCAGTGGGTGCTTGTCCCCATTTAAAGGGCCCCCCTCATGGGCTTTTTTTTTCCCCCTTTTTTTTTTTCATTTCTACTTTTTGAATCCGGTTTATAAGTTAATTTTTTCTTAATTCATAAAACGAAAAACCTTTCTCTAACCCTGAACAATACCCCCCTTCCCCCATTGGGTGGAACCCCTGCTCTGAGTTTTTTTTTCCCAAAAAGCAGGTTCCCTGTTTTCCCTTCCCCATTTTGGTTTTGAGAAAAGGGCGCAGGGACCCCTTTACCTGTTTTTTTGGTTTTGCTTTCCCTGTTATTTTTTGGGTGTTTTCCCCTTTCCCCTTAAACGTGTGTGTTGGGGGTTTGTGCCTGCGGTGGTTTGTTTTTTTTTTTTTTTTTTCTCTTCCTTCCCTCCTTTCCCCTCCCTTAGGTTCGGTGGGCAGAGGACTTTTTTTTTACCCAGCAAAAACCCCATGGGGCCTGTGCTTGACTTGGATTAAGCGTCGTTTCCTTAAACCCAAAAAGGGGCCTTTAAATTTCCCCAAGGAAGAGGGGCGATTCTCCTTAAAATTTCCCCACCGTCGTCGAACCCGGGTTTTAAAGTTTCCCAAAAAACCGCTTTTTAAAAAGGTAGGACCCTGCCCCGACCATCAAACACAGACACTCCCACCTCTTGGAAACTTTGGGCGGTTTTCCCAATGGGTCCGGGCCCCGGGGGTGTTGCCTTAGCAACCCACCGTTTTTTTACCTAAACCGGCCCATTGATTCCCTTTACAGCCCCAGAAGCTCGGTACCCTTATCAAAGTTCCCCCCTTTGGGGCGGCGAGGTCTTTACTATTTTAAAACCCCTTGCCCCAAAAAGGGGAAACCCAGGCGGGTTTTTTGAGACACTGATAGATAGTTTTTCTTCCCGTGATCAAGGGGAAAGGTGATTTTATGCGGGGACTTTAATGTCACACTGGACCCAACCCTAATAACTCGTCCCGGGGAAAACTACTTTAAAAATACCCTCCATAAAGAGAAAAAGGAGGGCTCTCCCCCGCCCTTTAGCCCGTGATCCCCGGAAAAAATCCCAAAAACCCTTCCGTTAAGGATTACTCCTTTTTTTTCTGCCCACGGCTTGAAAAGCCGACTTTGAATTTCCCTAAAGATCCAAACACTTGCCCCCCACCCTGGGTAATTCCCCCTCCCTCGGTTTAAAATCCCGTGGGCCCGGGTCACGCCCCGGGTTTCTGCTCCCTTTAATCCCCTGTTTTAGAGAGAGAAGCATGGGAAACGGAAGCGAAAGAGGGCCCCCCCTCCCAATGCGCCCGGGGTGTGGGGATAAACCCCGAGTTTTAATTTTCCCAATTTTTTTAGCCAAACCCTGGGGGAAAGACCCCCTTCCCCCGACGGTTCCCCAAAGGGGGGGCCCCTTTAAATTTTGTTCTTAGGGGGTTTTGATTAGACATGGTTCCCCCACCCTTTAAAAAGGGGCAAAACGGCCACTCTTCAAAAGCTTTGGCTAAAATGTCCCCTTAGAAAAGGGGTCATAAAAAAAGCCTCCCCCTCCCAACCCCTTAAAGGGGGCTGGGAGGTTTTCACTTTTAAGGGGGTCAGGGTCTTCTGGAGGGTTCGTGGGGCCGCTAAAAACCAGAAAACCCGCCCAAAAAAATTCTACGAATATGGCAATAAAAGCCCGGGCGGATGCTGGCCAGGGGGGGGTTTCGCCCCCCCGATGGGCACTCCCCAAAATTGCTTTCCCTTAAGTCGCCCAAAAAACGTGGTGCATTGTAACCGGGGGAAAATTTCTACACCTTTCAGGCCTTTTTTTTCTAATTTTTTAAAACCACCTTTTCCCCCCCAGGGCCTCCCACTCTGCGCTTTTTTTCCCCCCCCTTCCCCTACCGTCCAAAATTCCAGCCTCGGGGTTTTTCCCAAACGTTAAAGAACCCCTTTTTTGCCATTGGAAAATTAGAGGGCCCTTATTAAGGAAAACCCCCCGGGCGGGGAAAACCCTGGGCCAGGGTGGCTTTTTACGGGCAAGTTTTTTAAAAAATTTTTTCCCCGACCAATTAGCTCCCTTATAAATTGGGCCCCTACAACGCTGTCCCCAAAGGACACTCCCCTTTTCCCCCCCAGCACTGAAGGCGCAATTTTGGGCTCATTCCCAAAACCCGGGAAAAACCCCCCAAATCGTTTGGCCCGCTATCGCCCAAAAACCTTATTGAACGTTGGGTTTGAAGATCTAGCCCAAAAAGATCGCAAATAAAACTCAACCCGGTGGTTTTGGGACAAACAAACCACCCCCGACCGGTGGGGTTCGTCCGGGTCGGGAAACCCCGGACAAAACGCTTAAAAAATGGGGCAATTTTCCACCATGGCCCGTTCCCCCGGGGGGTCCCCCCTTTTGGTCCCCTCGTTTGGATGCAAGGGGGCCCTCTCTTCCCTCAGACTCTCTCCCATATAAAGGGTTTGGCCCCCCCTTCTGTTTCCCAAAATTTTTGGCACTTTATTCCTCGCCTTCGGGCCCCAAAGGGCAAGGTTTAAAGGGGGTCCTTGTCCACCCCCTTCAAAATCTCCAATGGGGCTAGGGAAGGGTGCCCTTTATCCCCGGTTTCTCTATGTCCTGGTAATGGAAAGGCCCAATGGCATCCATCAAATCGAACCCCGAATCAAGGGGATCCGTATTTGGGATGGGGGGGAATACAAAGTTTGGCCCCCTTTGGGGGGACGACCAAATGATCTACATCACAAAACCCCCCTATATCCCTCCCAAATTTTAATGGCGGAAATAGGGCTTCGGGTTTCTGGTCAAAAATTTTAAGATCAACTTCTCCAAATTTTGGGAACCCCTTTGGGGTTGGGCTTTCCTGCAGGCCCTTTTTTCAGTACTTTTCCCTTTCCCCTTTTTAATGGCCCCCCGGGCAAAGGGATCTTTACCTGGGGAAAAAGGGAAACACCGAGGGTCTTTCTAACTCTTTTTGGACAATTTTTTCCCCCTTCTGAAAACCCAAAAAAAGGGGAAGGACCCTGGATTCCCCGGCCCTGGGAGGGGGGGCTGTCTTGGGTTTTTTTTAGAATAAATGTTCTCAAGATACAGTGCTTGAAGTTCCTGTATCTTTTTTCCAAAATATCCCTATCCCCGTCCCCCCCCTTCTTTGGGAAAAAGAAATTTTGGGGGGGGGGGGGGGCAGTGCTTTTTGCTCCTTCCCCTGGTCCACAAGGAAAACCCATAAAGCGTATGAAAACTCTTACAGAGGCAAGGGAAACTGGGGCGCAGGTCTCCCTGATTGCAAATGTATCACCTTGCTTCGGCTTTTCCTTTACTTGGCCCCCAGCTCGGGAAAAGGGGGGGATAAAATTTGGGTTACCCGGCGGGAAAACTTGATTTTTTCGCCGTGGCGGGGCTCCCCTTTGGGGCTGGACCCCTGCTCCCCGGGTTAAAGTCTCCCCCTCATTCTTGTGGATCAGACCTCGCCCCTTTTCTACTCGTTGAGGGACTCCCACAGCCTCAATTTAATTTGTAAAAAGGGCCATGTGTCCCGGGTCACCCGGGTAATCCCCGACTTCCCCCCGGGCCCCCCTTCCCCCGGGGGTTTTCCCGGGCGGCACCAAAAACAACCCCCCTAAAGCTTTTGTCATGTTTTGTTAAGGGGGGGGAAACTAAAAAAGCTCGTGGAAATTTTTTAGATGGGAAACGGCCATGGCTGGAACCCCTTAACCCCGTACTTTTTTCAACTCTCCCACTTTTTCCAAACAAACTAGGTCCCAAAGGGGGAAATTCTTTCCCGGCCCTCACAGCTTTTGAGGAACAATACTGTCCTCCTCTGCTGCGAGACATTCCCTTGCCTGGGTACTGGGGTTCTCCCCCCTGCCCATTCGACATCAAATTCCCTTTTCTGCAACCCTTGGGAGACCGAGTTGGGGCTCTCCTTCCCCTGCCCCCAATGGGACGGGGGCCTTTCCCAAATCACTCACCAAAAACGGCTATAGCCTCTAAAAAACAAACCCGGAAACCTGTTATAAAACCCCCTGAAACCCGGGGGGTTAGAGTCCCCTCAGTTTTTTCAAACCCAGGTACCCCCTCGGTCCCCCGGGCCCTGCTGGAGTGCGGGAGGGGGTGGGGAACCTTTTTCCCCTGTTTTGGGGGGGTGCCCCCAAATTTAGAAGCTTTTGGATTTCAGCCCCCGAGGGGAAACAGGAGGCAAAAAGGGGTTTTTTTTGCCCAAAACCCGGAGGCTTTTTTCTTTTTTAAGTTTCCCAAAGGGCCCGGTTTAAAAAATTTAAAAGTCCCTTTTTAAGCATTGCTAAAAAAAAAAAACTTTAAGACCGTGGTGCCAAGGAGGTGGAATCTCCACTCCCCCCCCCTTGGGAAAATGGTTTGCAGAGATCGCTTTTTACAACGAAAAGGAGGAACTGATTTTTCCCCAAACCCCCCGCAAGCGCTTAAATTTAATAGAACATGGGGCCCGCCCGGTCTCCCTTTAAAAGTTTTCCCGTTGTACCTTTCCATTTCTATTTGTTGGGGTCTTTACCCCTGCACCCCGGCTCGCCCGTCTGGCCCTTTTGGGGAGGGGACAGGGGGGATCCCCCCTCTCCTTTCCCCCCCCCCCCCACTTTTTTTTTTTTTTTTTCTCCTCCCCCCCTTTTTCCCCCTCTTCCTCCCCCTTTTTTCTCTGTAAAGTCTTGTAGGAGGGACCTTGTGCATGATTTTTTTTAAAGTCCCCCCTGTATGTCCTGTTCCCTTATTTTTCAAACCCCCACCAGGGTGCTACTTGAACCAAAACCGCATAGAATCCAACATTTCCTTTGTGGCAGCTTTTGGGGATTTTCACCCAATTTTTTTTATGATTATACGATGTTTATTCTTATTAAAATGTATGTTGTGTATTTTTTTGGTACATGTTGGAAATACCTTCTTTGGGTCATTTTCTATCTTTTTACAAAAGTTGATTGTTTTGGGAAAATGTCATTGTTTTTTTTAATAAATCTTTCGTAATTTTGGGAAAAAAAAAACCTTAAATTCTTTTTCCAAAAAAAACTATTTCAAAAATAAAAGATACCATCTAACATCAGATCAAAGGGAAACCCCATGGGAAAACCCGAATGGGGACCTTTCCCTTTTCTAATATCTTTAAAGGGTGCCCCTTTTGGGGCCAGTAAAAATTTTTTCCCAAACCCAATTTATTCAATATATTTTCCCCCTTTTCAAAAGGTTTTATTGATGAATCTGTTCTTCAAAGGTCAGGATCCGCTTTTATTAAAATTCCCGAAATTTATACTTTCTTAATAATAAAACTTGGAATTTTCCAGTTTTCGCTAAATTTTTAGTCCACAAACCATTGTCTTTTTGGACCCTCAAAGGGCACACTGAAAGATGACAGTTCATTAAACCTTACCCCTTTCCCAAAAAAAAGGATGGAACACGTATATCCAGTTTGACAGTGCGACCCTAGGCCCTGGTTAAATTTAATATCCCCTATGGGCCAATTTAAAAAGGGGTTTGAAAAAAATTGTTTCCCCCGGGTGGAAAATTTCTAAATAAGCAAAAAATTTTTGGAAAAAAAGGTTCCCAAAGGAAAAAAAAATAAACCCCAAAGGGCCTTTTTTAAAGATGCTATAGTTTAAAATTCCAAAAATTTACCCCCAAAAAAACTGCTTGATCAAGAATAATAAAGTAAAAACAAGAAAAAAGTCCAAACTTTTAAATCCCTCATTGGGCTCGAAAATTTTTTAACCCTTCTTTTTTTTTCCCAAATTTAAAATCTGCTCAACCAAAAAATTTAAAAAAATTTTTTAAAAAAATTGGGACTTTTTGAAGAAAGACCCATTTTTTTGGTTTCCCTTTTAATTTCCCCGGGAAAAACCCAACTTTATCGTAAGGAGGGGTCCAATAATTTTAAAAAAAATTTTACTCCCCCAGCCGAGTTAGAAATTTAAAAAATTTTTGAAGCCAAAAATTAAATTTCCCCTAAAACAGGTAGTTTGCATGTAGCATTCCAGTTGTTTGTGGGTTTTAAGAAATATTTGTACCACATTAAATTAAAACCCCCACCGTTACTAATTTTCATTTCCCTATCAAGTTTTTATCTTACATGCAAAAGCTCCCTTTTTAAAAAAATGTAATAGAATGCTCCCGTTTGTCTCCAAAACGCGGCAGGAAAACCCCCTGCGCTTCATATCAGATTTAAAAGGCCACCGGCTTTGTCAAAAAAAGGGACATAAAGCAAAGCGTGGCCCCTCAATTTTAAGCTAAATTTTCCCCCAACAGAAAATTTTTAAAAGACTCAAAATTTACTCCTGTTTTACCAAATCCCGATAAAAAAACACGAATTTGATTCCATACATTGCAAAAAGGGGAAAAGTTTTGGAATTTTTAGATTAAAGACACTGAACCCAAAAGGGTTTAAAAAAGGAAAGATGGAACTCATTACGCTGAAAAATGTTTTACAAACGCTTAAAACTCGGGGGCCAAATGTTTTTTAAAATTTTTTAAAAATTGTATATATAAGCTAGGACCTTTTTTAATAATGAATAGTTTTTTTAGATTTTTGAATAGTTTTTTAAATTTTTTACGGTCCCCAAAATTTAAAAAGTTTTTTCCCATTAAACATTTAGTTCAAAAATTTTACAAACCCCTAAACTCGTCACTAAAATTTCTTTCCCTTTAGAGTAGCTCTCTTTTACTAAACGGTCACTTTTAAACCCCCGCTACCTATATTGGTTATGGGAATTTGTTACTAAATAACGCCCTTTCTTTTTCTAAAGTTATTTCCTTTCCCTAGCAGTACTCTCCCAATAAAAAGGGTTTGTTATTAGGGAAACCCCCTTCAACCCTGATTGGCTATTCGGTCTGTTACTTGATTTAAGGGGCCCCGTTCAATTTTTCCCATGTTTTTTTTACCCTAGAGAGTAGCTCTCCCTACTAAAGGTCGGGCCTCAAAACCCCGTTCACTCGATTGGGTATCCCTTTTTTTCACTTTGGAAAAAGCCCCTTTCCTTTCCCCTTTTTTTTTTTACATAGGGAGTAGCTCCCCCTGCCATTGGGGCCCAAACCGTAATACCCCCCCTCTTTCCCTGTTGGCTAAATCAATTTTTTACATACAAGTTTTCCTTCAATACTTTTTCCTGTTTAAATTTTCCCTAGAGATTTGTCTTTTTTACCCTTGGCCAATTTAAAAACAACCCCCCCCGATTTTTTATTGGCTAGGGAAAATTTCCCCCTATTCAAATTTTCCCCCGAATAAGCACTGTTTAAAAACTTAGTTAAAGTATTATTAATAGGAAGCAGTTTTCCCTTTCCCTGATTGGGGTGGCCTTTTAATGCCCGCCAGTATTTTTTATTTTGGGCTAAATAATTCCCCAACTCAAAATTATGAAAATACAGTCTTTTTTACTTTGTTTTTTTTAAAAACGGGCCCGGTCTCAGTTTCCAAATTTAAAACACATAGAATATTAAAAAAAACAACAAAATATTAATAAAGTTTTTTTTTTTTAAACCAAAAAAAAAATTCTTAACACGTATTTTAAACAGCAAAACCCTTTTTAAAATAAAGAAAAAAACATTTCCCCTTTTTTTTTTTTTCGTTTAATTATAATTCCCTTCCTGTGGTATTTTTGTTTCATTAGAATGTTTTTTTTTTGTTATTCCATATTTTTCCAGTTGAAAAAACTTTTTTAAAAAAAGGGAAAGCTTAAAATATATGCTAAAATTTTAAAATTCAAACAGTAAACCTCTTTTAGCCGTGGAGTTTCCACGGAGGGCTCCCGGGTGTAGAAAAATAAAATGTTTGCTGAAGATGTACCCCCCTGCTTCCCCCAATTTGTATACCGCCACGACTATTTTCTTGTCTATAAAAAAGCCCGTCACTGAAGATCTTGATTGACAGCTCATCCAACAAATCGGGTCCTTTTTATAAAGCTGATTTTACCCTCCCAGTTTGACCTATACAAAAAAAACTTTCCCTTTTTTAAAACCCCAGTATCCTTTTTTAAAGTATTCCCTTTAGAAAGTGCCGGTATACGGGAGGGAAAAAAGCGTTGGGTTTTTTTCGTCCCCGTTTTTTAATTGTTTAGGGTCAATACCCCTTTCAATTTTTAAAAATAAAGACACTTTTTTTAAAAAAAGCCAAATTAGGCTCTATCATTTTAAATTCCCCGTGGGGCCCGGGGCCCCCAAATTTTTCTTTTTATAACATTTTCATCCGGGGTTCCTCTGAATCCCGGGGAAAACCATTGGACCATGGCAGCCATGATACGGGTAAAGGCATCCAAAAACCCCGCAAGTCCCTATGAGGATTTGTTTTGCCCCCTAAAAACGAGCGCAAAATCAGAAAAGGGAAGCACATATACCTAATTTTAATAAGCATTATTTTTCCCACTTTACTAAAAGTGCGCCCCCTTTGTCCCCCCCTTTTTTCTCTTGATCATAAGACAAGTGATAGAGCCACCTAGTGCCGTATATAAGACAAGTGATAGAGCCCCCCTATTGCTGTATATAAGACAAGTTATAAGGGGGCCCCCTATTTTGGATAAAACAAGTGATAGACCCCCTAAAG
>JAODAL010057989.1:0-22356 GCA_025379985.1 Phyllomedusa bahiana | reverse complement strand
AATTTCTTTGTGAAAATCCCCGCTTTTTTTTCCTATTGTTTATTTACTAATATTTTCCCCTTTTTTTTTTCCAGATACTTTAGGTTTTTGTTTTATGAAATTTTTACATTACTACTTTTTTTTTTTAAAAAATAAAGGGAAAATTTTAAAAAAAAAAAGGGTTTTTTACATTTTTTTTTTTTTTTTTTAACAGAAAAATCGGTGTTAAAAAAATTTTTAAAAAATTGGGTTTAACTTTTCTGTTATGACATGAAAAAGAGTTGTGATTTGGTTTGAAATTTTTTTTTATTTTTTTTTTTTTTTTTTACATATTGAGGGCCTCATTTGGTCGAAAAAAAACCCTTTTGGCATTTTTATAAGTTTTTTTTTCCTCCCAAATTTTTCCTAGGAAAATGGGACTGATGTTTTTAGCCCCCAGTTACAAAGTAAATGACACTAATAGTATTTATTCATACTAAAAGAGCTGGCCTGGATCTGGGGGGGACCCAGCAAAACCAAAAACCCCTCCCCCCCGGCAGGCACTTTTAAAAGGCCCCGGTGTGGGAAGCGAAAGTCTTTTTGTGTACGTTATACAGTTATTAGGAAGGAAGGGACAAAAATAAATTTTCCCTTCTCTTCTCAGTAGAGATAAACCCCACTTTCCACTCCAAGGCTGCAAAATTAGTGTACAATTGCACTGTCGACAGAAATGCCCATTCCCGGGCTTTTATATAGTCTAATGCCTATTATGGGCCAAGCAAAAAAAGGTATACCCCCAATTTTGTGCAGAATATGCCAAAAATGGCCCCCAATTTAGGGAAAACTTTCAAACCCAGAAAAAACTGCTTTTTTTTGCTCATGTTCAACCAATTAGAGCTCATTTTCTTTTTTTTCAGAGCAGACAAAAAATGAAAGCTGTGACTGCTTGCCTAGGGAAAACAATGGCAGTTTTATTTGTTAATATTGATAAATGAGGTCCAATTGTTCACAGATTCTGTGCAGTTCGAGCTTAAATTAAGCTAAAAATAAAAAGGTGACCAAAAAAGGGGCATATTGTTTAAAAGGTGCAAATATGCCCTTTCACCAATGAAAAGTCATCCATCGGGTTTGGTAAACCCCACTTTTAATAGGGCCCAATAGTTTTTTGTCTTTGTTTCCAAAGTCCCTTAAAACAAACTTGCACTATTGTTGCTTGTTTTAACTTTTGGGGGCCCTTCACGGGCTTTTTTTGGACAGGGTTTGAAAGCCGTATTGCACGCCTTACTGCCCCTGAAATACGGGGGAATCCGCCCCAGCCATTAGGGTTAAATCCACAGTTTCTTAGAGAACTGGGGTTTTTCCGTCTCCCCCTCCCCGCTCGGAGAATCCCGCCGGGGGGAAAGAGAAAGTGACAGGGCCACTTTAAACCCCGGGGGGTACCCCCCGGGGGATAATGAAAGTCGATGGGGCCGGGGGCAGAGCCCCTGTCCCCCCCCCTTATTCAACCGGAATTGCGAGCGAACTACATCCCCAATTGGGTTTTTAAATAACCCTTTGAACTGGCCATTACCGTCATTTTTAAAGCCCAAAAAATGAAAACCCAAACCTTTACCTTAAAAAATGCATTATAATAAAAGGTAAAGAAAACCTAAAGGCACAGAGCCCTTTTCTGTCGTTTCAGGGGGATATTTTTAGTTGTTTAAGTTGTAAATAAAAAAATGAACTTTGACTGCAAATTTCACAAAATTCTTATCAAACCTGTATTGTACCTACAAAGGGAGAAAAAATTTTGGTTTTTCAGGGTCTGCAGCCACAAGGGAGCATTTTTTGAGAAAAACACAGTTTTTTTTTAAAAATTTTAAAAAAAAAAAAAGCGTCAAACAAAATACCCTTAGATAAAAAAAAATCCCTTTAAAAAAGGGGAGTGAAAAAATTTAAAGGGTCGGCATTCATCCTCCAGAGAACCCAGATGTTTGGGGGTTTATTGGCTTTTTGGGCCAGTTTTCTTTGCCCTTTTGTGGAAAGTTTTTAAATGAGAAAGTTTTCAGTCAATCTCGTGAGAAATATTTGAAGACTTGGCGGACTTTGAGAAGAATTTTTATTTCATTTTACGAAATGCATTACATATTTGTATGCAATGAATCAGCAGCTTTCCCTTAAGGGGAAAATAACAGTACTAAGCATGTGCATTGTTGACCATTTTATCTAAGAGAACTGAGATTTTATTTACTGTATCTCTAGCTGATGGCAAAAAAAATACGAATGTTTTTATAAACATTGTATAACTACAATAAAGTCCCTAAGTTAAAATGTTTCTTGGTTGCAGATGCCCAACTTGTTTCATGGACAAGCTACAGCAATTTAGCCCCAAATCTACCAAAGGGGGAAAAAGGGCCCCCCCTGTTGCCCTGGGGAACTGATAAAACCGTTAAAGACCCAAACAAAAAACCCCTAAAGGCCCGCTATGGCCTTTTCCTTTCCTGGTTGGGCTGTAGGTGGTTGTATAGCAGTGACTGACATATCATCTCTGCTACTCCTAGCTGAGCCTAATAGAGTGACATGAGTTCTGTAAGTTTGTAAAATGTAGTGCACAAGGGGAAAAAGAGCTCTAAAAGGGGGAAAGATTGCAGTAAGTAAATTTAAAAAAGCTTTCCCGTCAGCAATAAGGAAAACCCCAGGGGGTGACCCTCACCATCCCAAACATGCTACAGCCTGTTTAAAGCAGAGAAAGGGTCGGTAACTAAGGGGAAACTTGTTTTCAAAAAAAAGGGAAAAAAGCTCAGCTCCTAACTCTGAGAGAACAAATCAGAAAAAGCAAATAAAATTTTTTAATAATCTTAATTTACCCTTTTTTTCATGTTTTTTTAAAAACTAATCAATGAAACGGGAATATTTCCCTTTTTCCCTTAACGACCGCGCACCGTCTTTTTACGGGGGCCGGGGGGGGTCGTTCGTCGCAGCGACGTCTTTTTTACGTTTGCTGCAGACAAACGGGGTTTTTTTGGGGGTCCGTGACGCAGCTGCGCTGGGTTTGGGGGTGAACTACACAGCCCCGATCCCCGAGCAAAGTCCTGCAGGATCGGGGGGCGGAGGAAACCTCCCAACCCGATGCTTTAAACCCCTTTTAAATTTTTGGGGGTGCGTTCCCCAGGGCAATCAAAAAGGGAACCCCCGCTTGTCGGGTTGATCGGGGGCACCCCTTTACCCGAAAAGCCCGGGGAACGGCTGCACAGTCACTTGGGGGCCTAGGGGCCCCCCGAGTTGTTTTTGGTATGAAACCCGTGATTAGGAGCATGTGTTTTCTGTCCCCAATTTACCCGCCCGTGTTCCCCGTTTACACAGATTAGCAAAGTATTAAACATTTATGAAATATGGGTAATACATTACTAAAATGTAAAAAAATTTTTTTAAAAAAAAGTTAAAAATTCTCCCCTTCCCTGGAGTCCAAAAAAAAAAATACAAAAAAAAAAAATAAAAAGGTAAAAAAAAAATAAAAAAAAAATAAAAATAAAATAAAAATAAAAATTTAAAAAAAAAATAATTGTACATAAATTACCGACCAAAAAAAACCACACATATTTGGGATCCACCGACCGTAATAACCTGGAAATTAATTTTAACAAAATTATTAAATGTGAAATGTTAAAAGGGGTAAAAAAAAAAAAAAAAAATGAAAAAAACAAAAAAAATTTTTTAAAAAAAATTACTGCAATTATTTTAAGTGTACTTAAACTTTCCCTTATAAAGTAAAAACTTGTTTTTGAATAAAACAGGCCTCATAAAATGCTCATTGAAAAAATAAAAAAAGTTAAACTGTTTAAATGAAGAGGCCAAAAACTAAAAAAATGTTTCTGGTCTTTAAAATACTTTTCAGGCGTTCGGCTTAAGGGGTTAAATCCTGAGAGTTCTGTAGTATGGTCTTCATGGATGAGACTTGGTTTTCTAGCACAGCCCACAAATGCTTGATCTGAGGAATGGTCGGGCCAATGGCTACCCTTTCTCCTTTGCACTTCAGCATCCCTTTGGGGGCCCCCATGGCCGAAACCCAGCAAACTATTTTCATTTTTTGGGAATATATCGGTGGGGTATTATACTGCTAGGGAGAATAGTCATCTCTTACCTAGTAACCTAGAAACTTGTCTGTTGCTAGAATCTTTCTGACCCCAAAAAGCTAATTTTTTCTTTCAACACATAAATTTGAAAAAGTGACTATTCTTTGCGGTCAAGGCCATATGATAATTTTACAAGTAATCAATGTTTTTACCTCATGTGCCGGGGTTTTATTGTTAGGGCTGACCACGTATTTTACGGGTCCTACAAAATTGTTTATAAAAGTTTACTATAATATTTGATTTTTTGGGGTAGATTTTTGGCTGCAGTGTGGTGTTTGTTTCAGTCATAAAAAGGATTTTGGGCTGTATTTTGGGCATTTTTTAGCATCTGGAGAGATTTTTTAGTTGCACTGTATATTTTTTTTGGTGCTTTAGTAAGTATTTTGGGCTGCACTGTGACTTTTTTGAAAATTTTGGGAAAGGGGTTTTTTTTGCTGCACTGTGGCATTTCTTTGGCCCTTATGGAAAGTTATTTTTGCTGCACTGTAGCATTTCTTTGACCCTTATGGAGAGGTATTTTGTGCTGTACTACAACATTTCTTTGGCACTAATGGAGAGGTATTTTGTGCGGCACTGTGGAATTTCTTTTTCACTTTTGGGGAAGTATTTTGTGCTGCACTGCGGTGCGTGGCGCTGCTGGGGAGGTGTGTAGTGCTACATTTTTGGTTTTGTGCTGAAAAGGGAAAAAATTTTTTGGCTCTTTTATGGTTTATGGGGGGTTTTTGGCGCTTTTAATAAAAACCAAGAACATCACACAACTCATCACTAACCACTGCAGCCTGCAATATTACATGTAAACCATGATGACGTTAGACACTTGACAATATCAATGGGCACTGCTGACCATAATCCAATGTCCATTATACATTCAAAATGAGTTTATATTTTATCACTTGCTCAAAAGAAGCATTTTATTTCTGCTCGGAGCATGTTCTCCTAGAGAAGAGCTGACACAATTTATTACAAATGTCTCTTTAATGTTTTTGTTTGGGTTATATTGAAGAAAACAATCTCAAGCAAAATTCCCACGTGCATCTGCAAGCTCCTGGCTGTCTGTTTGTATTGGCAGAACTCTGCCAGCTCACAGCCAGTCAGTTTACTTTAATTTGAGAAAGGACAAAAAAAATTTCACTTTACAATTTTATGTAATGTTTAGGTTTGGTTTTTTATCATTTGGTATTTACATACCCCATGTGCAAGAAACAAGAGCAAAAATATTGTTAATCTCAAAATCCTAAAATAAAGGTCTTGATATTGAATCATAAAATGATAAGGGTAACAGAGTGGTCTATTCTGAAATAATTTTGATTAGATTAGTAGCTGAAACTCACCTTGCAATAATTACCTTGCAATTTGAGTGCATTTAACAATTTTGAGGGATATACAATGGATACAAAGGATGTACACGGGGACCAAATTTAAGCTCTCTAACAAAGTACTATATAAAAGTAATACAGTAGTTTTTTTCGCCATAGGTACAATAATTTAGCCAGTATACAAAATAAATGCCCCAAAAAAGGGGCCAGCGCCTCCTCCATCACAATTACCCAATTTAAAGTGACATCATAAGGAGCAAAGCACCTCCATGCAACAGCATAATTTCGCAGTATGATCTGAGGTAGTCTGGATGATATAAGGGAGTCAGGATTTCATGCGGCCCGTTGTCTGGGTAGCATACATCTCCCTTTAAGCAAGCATGGCATACTCCCTTTTTTTTGAACTAAAGAGGGTTTTTGTCATTGAAGTCATTTCATAAATTAGCATTAGTAGTTTGTAATGTTATAAGGTTATAACTTAAATTTGTTTAGACAAAAATGCCATAATATCAGAGTTTTGTAAGGGGAGATGTAAATTTCCTGTACAATTACATTATTAATTTTTAATAAGGAATCCTCAGAGGAACTTTCATTGCAATTATTTGGTTTAACTATGTAACGGGCTGGATTGGGATCCTCTGACCACGAGGTGATTGTGGAAGCCCCACCCGGGAGCTTCTAAGTAGGTCCCGGATTCACCAACCGCCCAAAGCGGATGGACTTGCGCGGAGGAGTCTACCAGTCCTTCCACTGGGGGGCTTTCCTGGGTGGCGGCCCCAAGGGTAGGCCGGTACAGATTTGTCAGGAGGCTTGTAGGGGGACAGGCAGAAGGGCAGGACAGGGGGCTCTGGTTTCGTAGACGTGGAGTAGAAAAGGGCTGGACTGGCGGCAAATTTTTGGTCGGTAAAAATAGGCTGGGGGTTCGGTACCGGTAACAAGATAGACAAAACTTTTGGAACGCTTTCTCCCAAAAGGGTGAAAACTAAGGATCGGAAGGTGAAGGAAAAGGCCGGACTTAAATGGAAAATCCCTGCAAGACCAAAATTTCCGGTTTTCACTGTCCCTTTAAAAAATTTAAAACTGCCGGCACGCACGCCCTTGGGGCGGAGCCCCATGCGCGGGACGGGCAGGCGAGCGGGCTGGCCCTAATAACCGGCTTGGGGGCAGGGGGGGTGAGGGACCCGAACCCCACTGCGACGGGGCTCCCCTGGTGTCGGGCCCGGGTGCGCCTGCACCCCGGGGCAAGGCGCAGGGGCATCCGTGACGTACCTCCCCCCTGGCCCCCCCCTCTTGGGCCCCCCCTTTTTCCTGAGTGGAGGAATTTCTGGATGATGCTGCGATTCAGGATGTTTCTCCTCTGGCTCCCAAGACCTCCCCTTTGGCCCGAACCCCTCCAGTCAACAAGAAAATATCGCTTCCTCTAGTTCTCCTCATCCCCCAGATCTCCTTGACCTCGAAGACATTGGGAGCATCAGCCACAGACGGGGGAGGGACAGTCTTCTGAGAGAAGGGGTTAAGGACCAGAGGTTTTAGCAGAGAAACATGGAATGCGTTGGAGGATTCGCATGGTGGGAGGAGCGGAGTTTTGTAAGAGACCGGTTAATGCGACTCAAAACCCTCAAAAGGCCCCAGAAAGCTGGTCCAGTTTATTGGAAGGCATCTTAAGATGGACATATCTGGCCGACAGTTGTCACCTGGGAAAAGGGACAGGAGGGGGACTTCTTCTTTTATCGGCCTGAGTCTTCGTGCGCTGGGAAAGGGCGCGGAGCAGAGACTGGGGGATGGGACCAGATGGTCTTCATACCCTGGCCCAGTGCGTCCGCCGCCGGAAACCCTCGGATGGAGATGCCAGGGGAGAGGTGGGCGGTTTGCAGACCGTATACAATGAAAAAAGGGTGAGGCCCCGCGGACTCAGAATCAATGGAATTATAGGAGATTTCGCCCATGCAGCAAGTTGGACCAGTCGTCTTAAAGTGCAGAGACAAGTGACGCAGATAACATCCAAGACCTGGTTGACCCTCTCCACCTGGCCATTCTTTCTGAGGTGGTAAGCCGAAGAGAAGACGAGCTTCCCCGAAGTTGGGAACATAGGGCTCCCCCAAAAAACCTGGAGACAAACGGGAAACCCCGTTTCGAGACGATTTGTGGGGGAAAGTCCATGCAGACGGAACACGTGAAGAAAGAATAGCTCCGCAAGGCGGAAGGCAGACGGCAGGCCTGGCAATGGGACAAAATGCGCCACCTTGAAGAACCGATCAGTGATCATCCAAATAATAGTGTTGCCAGATGGAGGGAGATCGGTTATAAAGTCCATAGCAATATTGGTCTATGGTTGAGTTGGGATGGGTAGTGGCTGTAGTAGGCCTGCCGGCTTGTGACTTGGCATCTTGTTGCGGGCACAGGAGTTACAAGACTGAACGAAGTCCTTGACATCCCTCTCGAGCTCTGGCCACCAATAGAACCGGGATTATCAGGTGGAACGTTCTTCGGGGGGCGGGATGGACCGGCCACCAAGGAGCATGTCCCCACTTTAAAAGATAGTCTGCGGAGAGCAGGCGCACGTAGGTCTTCCCAGGGGGGAACCCTCGGAGGTCAACTGGAGCTGCCAGATAAAAATGTTCTGGGGGAATTATGTGCTCTGGAGTAGTGTCTTCCCCCAACCACATGGGAGGCACGGGGAAGGGGAGAGCGTCGGCTCTCACGTTTTCTCTGCAGGCCGGAAGTGGATCTGGAAATTCAAACCCGGGAAAAGAAGAGCGACACCTAGCCTGGCGTGGGGTTTAAGGCGCTGAGCGTCTGGAGATTTGGAGGTTCTTGTGGTCTGAATAGATGTGGATGGGGTGACAGCACCCTCCAGCAGATAACGCAATCCTCCAAGGCCAGCTTTATGACCAGTAGCTCCCAGTCGCCAATCGTGTAATTCCTCTCAGCTGAAGAGAACGTCTTGGAAAAGAAGCCACACGTTACAGTCTTACCCGTGGGTTCTTTTTGCGTAAGAACTTCTCCGGCCCCCACAGACGAGGCATTTCCCCTTCCAACGTGAAAAGGGTTTTGCGGGATCTGGACCGAAGGATTAGAGCCGTAGAGAAGGGGGACTAGAGCTCGAGAATGCCTCTTCGGCTTCGAACCAGCTGCGTGGGTTAGCTTTGTTTCTTGGTAAGGGCCACTATCGGAGCCACTAACGTTGAGAAGTGGGGGATGAATTGGCAGTAGTAGTTACAGAAGCCCAGGAAGCGCTGTTTTAGGGTCGCAGCCCAATGGGCCCTGGCCACTACACACGGCTGACAGTTTCGCTGGGTCCATCCGTAGGCCTTGGTCAGAAATGACGTAACCCAAAACGGAGGAGGCTAGTCTGATGGAAGAGGCACTTCCCCAGCTTGGCATACAGATGGTTCTCCCGGAGACGCTTCAGCACCTGACGAACAGGCTGCGGTGGGTCTCGAGGTCAGGAGAGTACACCAAGATGTCATCATGGTAAACCACCACGCAGGTGTAGAGGAGGTCTCTGAAGATGTCATTCACGAGCTCCTGGAAGACGGCAGGTGCATTACACAGTCCGAAGGGAATCAGAAGGTACTCAAAGTGCCCATCCCTGTTGTTGAAGGCCGACTTCCATTCATCGCCCTTGCGGATTCGGACCATGTTGTAGGCCCCTCTCAGATCCAACTTGGAGAAAATCTTTGCGCCACGCAGACGGTCAAAAAGTTCTGTGATCAACGGCAGTGGGTATCTGTTTTTCACTGTGATCTTGTCCAGACCCCGGTAGTCTATGCAAGGCCGTAAGGTACCGTCCTTTTTCTTTACGAAAAAGAACCCCGCACCCGCGGGAGACGAGGACTTTGGGTGAACCCTTCGGAGATTCTCCCGGATGTACTCTGACATGGCTTGGGGCTCAGGAACCGATAATGGGTAGACTCTGCCCCGGGGAGGACTGGTACCCGGCAATAAGTCGATCGGGCAATCGTACGGACGATATGGAGAACACATCGGTGTACTCCAAATACTCGGGCGGCAGCCCAGGCAGCGGCTAATGAAGGATCGAGCGGGAGCAGGAAAGCACCGGGCGAGGTGCCACCAAACAACGCCCCCGACAGTTGGGACCCCAACGAGTCACCTCTCCAGATGTCCAGTCCAGGATAGGAGAGTGGAGCCGCAGCCATGGAAGTCCGAGGAGGACCGCTAATGAGGAGCGAGGCAACACGTAGAAGGAGATTTCTTCTTTATGCAGCGCCCCACTTGGGAGGGACAGTGGCTTGGTGACAAACTGGATGGTGTCGCTAAGCAGCTCCCCGCTAACGGACAAGATGACAAGCGGTTTTTCCAAGCGGACCACCGGGAGCCGATACTGCTTCACTAGAGACTGGTGGATGAAGTTCCCGGCCGAGCCTGATTCCAGAAACGCCGGAACCTGGAACAAAGTACCAGCTTCTGACACGACCTACACTGGCATCAACAGGCGTGGAGAGGGGGAGTTTGCACCTAGGAATGCCTCTCCCACAGATCCTAGGTGCGGGAGTTTCCCGCAGGCTTGGGACGCTTGGGACAACTCCTCCGGTAATGCTCTGGACTGCCACAGTAGAGGCACAAGTTCTTCTGCCGACGCTAGTCCAGTTCCTCTTCAGAAAGGTGAGCGCGATCCACCTGCATGGGCTCCTCAGTAGGCAGTGTCAGACTGGGGGGTCTGGGGCCCACAGGGGAGTTGATTTTGGGGGGCCCACCCTACTGTACATGAAAATATTACCGCCTTCGACATAAATGCACCCATTTTACCACATAATACAGTGTGCAAAACAGAACTGTATTGTGTAGTACAATAGCAAGTGAGTAACATGTCTGTTTATCTCACATATAGACACAGTGCTTAGTAGCTCCATCCATATCCCCCCACCGGCCCACATAAAATATCCCCGTCCAATAGTCCACATACAATATCCCCTCCAATAGTCCACATAAAATATCCCCTCCAATATCCACATACAATACCCCCTCCAATCGTCCACATACAATATCCCCTCCAATAGCCCAAATACAATATCCCCTCCATGTTTCCCTTGGTCACGCACCTCACCACCTTCTAAAATAAACACCAGCAAGAAAGAAAGTCTAACTCCTATCACAGGGTCAGGTGTTCCCTCTTTTACAATCAGGGACACATGTACGCTGCCACTATACTAATGCCAATATAACCTAAAACACCACCATATAGAGCCCCCATAGAGGTCAGACACCAGCTCAGGTATAACCTACAACACCACCATATAGAGACCACATAGGGTAAGACACCAGCTCAGGTATAACCTACAACACCGCCATATAGAGACCAACATTAGAGGTCAGAACCCCAGCTCAGGTAAACCTACAACACCATCATATGGAGATACATAGAGGTCAGACAACCAGCTCAGGTATAACCTACACACCACCATATAGAGACCAATAGAGGTCAGACACCAGCTCGGGTATAACCTACAACCCCGCCATATAGAGACACATAGAGGTCGGGACACCAGCTAGGTAAAACCCTACAAAAACCGCCATTTAGAAACCACATAGAGGTCAGACACCAGCTCAGGTATAAACCTAAAACACCACCATATAGAGACAACATAGAGGTCCAAACCAGCTCATGTATAACCTACAACACCAACTTTATAAAAGACCATATAGAGGTAAGACACCCTCTCAGGTATAACCTACAACAACGCCATATAGAGACCACATAGAGGTCAGACACCAGCTCACGAATAACCTACAACACTGCATATAGGGGACCACATAGAGGTCAGAACCAGCTCAGGAATAAACCTACAACACCGCCATTAGGGGACAAATAGAGATCAGACACCAGCTCAGGAAAAACCTACAACACCGCCATATAGAGACCACATAGAGGTCAGACACCAGCTAAGGTATAACCTACAACATCCCCATATAGAGACCTCATAGAGGTCAGACACCAGCTCAAGTATAAACTACAAAACAACCAAATAGAGAAACAAAGACGACAGACAACAGCTCAGGTATAAACTACATCACCGCCATATTGTGACCACATAGAGGTCAGACACCAGCTCAGTTCACATCACATTACAGTGAATACAGCATCGATCCAATATAGAAGTAAAATAACCCCTGACATTAGGGACTCACCGGAGACGTCTTGACTGATGAGTTGTTCTCTTCCCTTGAGTCGTTCTTATTCTCTATTCTTCTGCATCCGTTCCATACCGCCATGATGACTTGTCCTGGCCACAACTCATCCCAGCAGAAATTACACACAAAAATATTAGAATCATAAATTTTCCAGAACCACTTTACCCATTCCCACCTCTGTACAAGTTTCCCAGGGGTGGGAGAGCGGGTACAAACCATAACTTAGAGGTCTCGTATCCTAAGGGGTTGGAAGGTGGGGAGAGGACTAACCCCCTGGAGATAATGCTACAACCAGGTAGGTAGGCAAGACCCTAGGTAGGTAGACAAATAGGCAAGGCCCCAGGTAACTAGATAGGCCCTATTTCAGTAGGTAGACCCCCGCTGGATAAGTTGGTAGGCCATCTCCAGGTAGGCTGGTGGGTACCTAGCCACAGGTGGGTACGTAAACAGCCCCCAGGTAGATGAGCAGGCCCCAGTTAGGAAAGTAGATCATTACAGTTAGGTTGGTGGACCCAGTTACGTGACTGTGGTGGTGTTTGTGAGTCCCATTAGTTTTGGCTGTAGGTAGGTGGTTTCCCCAGTTAGGTAAGGGTGTAGGTAGTTAGGGTCCCCTTTATATAGGCTGCAAGCAGTTAGGGACCCCCGTTATGTAGTATACAGGCAGTTAGGGCTTCCCTTGAAGTAGTATACAGGCAGTTAGGGCCTCCTTTAGGTAATATACAGGCAGTTAAGGCCACCTTTAGTTATTATACAGTCAGATATGGGTCTCCTTTAGATAGTATACAGGCAGTTAGGGTTCTCCTTTAGGTAGTATACAGGCAGTTAGGGGTCTCCTTTAGGTAGTATACAGACAGTTAAGGCCTCCTTTAGGTAGTATACAGGCAGTTAGGGGTCTCCTTTAGGTAGTATACAGGCAGTTAGGGGTCTCCTTTAGGTAGTATACAGGCAGTTAGGGGTCTCCTTTAGGTAGTATACAGGCAGTTAAGGCCTCCTTTAGGTAGTATACAGGCAGTTAGGGGTCTCCTTTAGGTAGTATGCAGGCAGTTAGGGGTCTCCTTTAGGTAGTATACAGGCAGTTAGGGGCCTCCTTTAGGTAGTATACAGGCAGTTAAGGCCTCCTTTAGGTAGTATACAGGTAGTTAGGGGCCTCCTTTAGCTAGTGTGCAGTAAGTCAGCCCCCCCCCTTCTAGCTAGTGTACAGTAAGTCAGCCCCCTCTAAGCTAGTGTGCGGAAGATCCCCCCCCCCCCTTTAGCTAGTGTGCAGGAAGTAAGGGCCCCCCTTTAGCTAGTGTGCAGGAAGTCAGGGCCCCCCTTTAGCTAGTGTGTAGGTAGTCAGGGCCCCCTTTAGATAGTCAGGGCCCCCCTTTAGGTAGCCTGGGTCCCCCTTTATGAAGCCAGGGCCCCCCTTTATTTCGCCAGGGCCCCCTTGTGGTAGTCAAGGCCCCCTTTAGTAGTCAGGGCCCCCCTTTAGGTAGTTAGGGCCCCCCCTTTCTGAAGCCAGGGCCCCCTTAGTTAGTCAGGGCCCCCAGTTCCGCTTTAGGGGGGGCCCCCCTTTAAACTAGTGTGTAGGTAGTCAGGGCCCCCTTTAGATAGTCAGGGCCCCCCTTTAGGTAGCCAGGGCCCCCCTTTATGAAGCCAGGGCCCCCCTTTATGTAGCCTGGGCCCCCTTTACGTAGCCAGGGCCCCCTTAGTCAGGGTCCACTTTATGTAGCCAGGGCCCCCTTTAATAGTCAGGGCCCCCTTTAGGTAGTCAGGGCCCCCCTTTAGTAGTCAGGGCCCCCCTTTAGGTAGTCAGGGCCCCCCTTTAGTATTCAGGGCCCCCGTTTGGTAGTCAGGGCCCCTTTTAGTTAGTCAGGGCCCCCTTTAGATAGTCAGGGCCCCCCTTTAGGTATTCAGGCCCCCTTTAGGTAGCCAGGGCCCCCCTTTAGTAGCCAGGGCCCCCTTTTAGTAGCCAGGGCCCCGCTTTAGTAGCCAGGGCCCCCTTTAATAGTCAGGGGCCCCCTTTAGTAGTCAGAGCCCCCCTTTAGTAGCCAGGGCCCCCCTTTAGTAGCCAGGGCCCCCTTTTGTTTCCAGGGGCCCCCTTTAGTAGCCAGGGGCCCCCTTTAGTATTCAGGGGCCCCCTTTAGTAGTCAGGGGCCCCCTTTTGTTGGCCGGGCTCCTTTGGTTTTTTTTTTTTTTTTTTTTAAACTAACAGCCACTTACCTGGCCCTGGCTCTGGCTCCGGCTTCCGCTCCCGGCCGCTCCCCACCGGATACTGCAGCCCTGCATAGGCGGCGCAGTGAAGTGATATCACCGCGCCGCCTACGTCAGCAGTAGGGGCCGGCGCCCGGCAGGCTGAAGGCGTTAGGCCTTCAGCCTGCCGGGGAGATCAGCGGAGCGCAGCGCAAGTGGCGCTGTGCTCTGCTAACACTGCGCAGCCCCGGGAGCCGGGGACATTAGTCCCCAACTCCCGGGCCGGTCTCTGAGCGCTCGGGATGCAGAGCCCGGGCGTTCAGTGACCGGATGCGCGGCCGGGCCCCGGGGAGCGACGGGACTGCCTCCGGGGCCCACAGCGGCTCGGGGGGGCCCACCGGGGGATTCACCGATCCCCCGGCGGCCCAGTCCGAGCCTGTCAGTAGGTGTTGGTGGCTGTAGCGCAGGAAGCCTCTGGAAGACCGGTGCCAGATGTGGGAACCGGCGAGGCTAGGCTAACAGTTGCTCTTGCCGAAGTTCCTCCTCCCGTTCAGTGAAGCGCATATCGATGCAGGTGGCCAACCGGATCAGGTCACTAAGGGAGGATGGGATGTCTCTGGCAGCTAGTACATCCTTAATTCAGCTTGAGAGCCCTTTCTTAAAGGTGGCGCACAGAGCGGCCTCGTTCCACAAAGGTTCTGAGGCCAAGGGGAAAGGAATTGTACACATTTGTCCTCCCACGGACAGATCTCCTTGGCGCAGGTTTAGGAGAGCTGTCTCGGCGGAAGATGCTCGAGCTGGTTCCTCGAACACACTGTGGAACTCTCTGAGGAATGACTGTAGGTCCGCCGTCACCGGATCATTCCTGTCCCACAGTGGTGTAGCCCATGCCAGGGCCTTCCTGGAGAGGAGGCTGACCACGAAAGCCACTTTCGCACGTTCGGACAGGAACTGATCGGCCATCAACTCCACGTGCATAGAGCATTGGGTGATGAACCCCCTGCAGAGTTTCGGGTCTCCGTCGAACTTGGATGGGAGTGACAGCCGAAGCTTGGGGCCTCCCAGAACCACAGGAACCGTTGAGGCAGGAACAACAACTGGAGAAGTCGAAGGTTGCTGCTGCTGAGCGGTGATGAGCTGCTGCACCATGGAGGAGAGTTGCTCGAGCTGCTGCGCTTGCTGCGCGATCTGTTGAGATTGCTTGACCACAATGGAGGTGATGTTGGCAACGGTCTGGTAGTGGATCCGCTGGTCCACTGCAGGCGATGGTGGAAGCCCACACCAGGGAGCGGAATCGAAGTCGGTCCCGGTATTCTCCAGAGCCCGCTGCCAAGCGGGATGGACTTGCTGCGGCAGGAGTCTACCAGGTCGCTCCACTGGCGGGGCTTGCCTGCGGTGGCGACCAAGGGTAGGCCCGGTACAGATTCGTCAGGCAGGCTCGTAGTCGGGGACAGGCAGAAGGTCAGGACAGGCGGCTCTGGTTTGTAGACGTGGACTAGCAAAGGGTCTGGGCTGGCGGCAAGGTTCGTGGTCGGTAAACGTAGGCTGGCGGTTCGGTACACAAGATTAGACAAGACTTTTGGAACGCTTTCTCCAAAGGCATGAACACTAAGGATCCGGCAAGGCTGCCAGGAAGAGGCCGGACTTAAATAGGAGCAGTGCCCGTCAATGACCAATTACCGGCGCACTGTCCCTTTAAATTTCAAACTGCCGTCGCACGTGCGCCCTAGGGGCGGAGCCACGGGCCGCAGGGCGGAGACAGGCTGAGCAGGAGCGTGGCCGGGTAAGTGAACGCCACGGGGGACAGGGGGGTGAGCGGATCCCGAACCCGACGTGCGGGACGGGGCTCCTCTAGGTGTCGGAGTACGGATGCGCCTGCGACCTGGGACAAGGGTCACAGGGGCATCCGTGACAACTACTTTTCCACTTTCATATTGATTATATCTCTACCAGCTATCAAATATATTTGTTCTTGTTTCTGTTACTTTTAGTAGTGACAATGGTGAAAGTCTCAACCTCAGTAACTCATTGGAAACCCAGCTGCTTTGGACAAAAAACTGATGTTCAAAGCAATTTTTAGGTTTTGGTTTTCAACAAGTTTTTTGTTCTATGCTGCGTAGAACTAGCCTAAAAGCACCCTTATTCCTAAAAAAAATGCAGCTAATTTAGTGTTAGGCTATGTCTATACAGCACTGGATTTTGGTTATTTTTTTAACTGAAAAATCCGACTGCCGAAAATCTGATCATACCCAGTGCTGTGTAGAACTCAATAGAAAATCCGTGCTGTAGTCTACACAGTAAGGATTTTTTAAGTGTTTACTAAACCGCCGTCTGTCCGATGGAATATAGAACATGTTGTAAATCCCGCCCGAGTTTTGTTGGATTCCCGTGAAACCCATGTATTGCCGGAAATCCGAAATCCGACTGCGTTCTTTTGCGCAAAAGAAAGAAACAGCAATGCAGCTCGGCGAACTTAAAATACCGTCCGAATTCCGATAGTATTTTAATTTAACTGTGTAGACATAGTCTTGCAAATTAGAATGTTTCCAAATGAATTGCTGACAGCAAATGGCCTTCAGGTGTTTACAATTTAAAATTTTATTGCTTCCTTACCTTATAAAATAGCGAACAGCTTGTCATTGTTCACCCAGTGTTCTCGGTCTGTTATATTCTTTTTCCTGAGACCGTACAGTTTTTCAGAAAGGTTATATTTTGGCACACCCTATCAGTTGCTATGGTGAGGTAAACCAAGCAGCAATGCCCACGATACAGCAATTTCAAAAACACCCACTCTAATGAGCATTCTCCTTTAGAGATGGGTATGCCCTCCTGCCAGTACAGGGGGATTTGAGACTTGGCTGCATTGAACATTTTAGTCTGAATGTGTGGGAGCTCTATAGAGAGTTATTTTTCTGAGGTTAGCTGTATCTTAGAACAATCCAAAAGTATGCATACATTGAAAATAGTCACAGTCTGGGCTGTAAATAAGCAGCTAAATGTAACATTTTAATACAGGTTGTAAAAAATTGGAACCAAAAATTATCTTTTTTTTTCCTCCAGAAACAATCTTACTGTTCTCCATTCGTTGTGACTGGCATTAAAGAGGTTGTCTCACTAATTCATATTGTTTTCACATGGACGCAACACCATACATTCAATATAGAAACAATTTTTTTTTAATGAACTTGCGGTATCCAAATGTCTCAGACTTACAAGCAATTAGTCCACTCTTTGTTCGTAATGGACAGAATGGACTAACCGCTTGTAAGTCTGAGACATTTGGATACCGCAGGTTCATTTTAAAAAACTTTCTATATTGAATGTACGGTGTTGCATCTATGTGAAAACAATACGCCATAAGATATGGATACAATTGTTTAAATAAATGGAAATATATTTACAAAAAGGAAATAATAAAGAGTGATGGAGAGTATACTTATATTAAAACTGGTTCATGAAAAAGGGAAAAGAAGATAGCCCCTACACACTCTATTATCCAAAAGTTTGCTCTGGGGCCCAGGCTTCTCTAGTTACGGTGCTGGGTATCGCTGTTATTGTATCGACCCACAGAGTAAAACAAACTTGTCACATATACTGCACGGTGAGCTCTGTTAAAAATAAAAATAAAAGACACTACTAGGTGACATACACAACTCCATACACAGGAAAGTTAAAAAAAATATGGCTCTCAGACTATGACGATGCGAAAACATGTTTTCCTTTTTTGAATAAAAGTATTTTTATTCTGTAAAAGTAGTAAAACATAAAAAAATATAAAATTGGGTATCACAGTAATTGTATCGACCTGCTGAGTAAAACTAGTATGTCATTTATACCGCACAGTGACCGCTTTAAAATATAAAAATAAAAAACACTAACAGGATTGCTGTATTATGTTCAAAATGCCTCACAAAAACCTTAATCTAAAGTGATCAAAGAGTTATATGCACCCCATAATAGTACCAATAAAAACGTCAACTCATCCCCCAAAAACTAAGCCCTTAATCTGCTTTATATACAGAAAAATAAAAAGTTATGGCTATGAAGCTATGCTATTTGTTTTATAAACACATTTCTATTGTGTAAAAGAAATAAAACTATATAAAATTTATATCATTGTAATATTACCGACCGCCTAGTAAAGTTATCCTGTCATTTATCGTGCATGGCGTACGTTGTAAAAATGAAGACCAAAAAACAATGGTGGAACTGCGTTTTTTCCACCTATTTTCATGGCTCAGTGTTAAAATAACTATGGAACACCTGTGCCCTCAAAATGCACAATACACCTCTAGATGAGATCCATGAGGGGTGTTGAATCCAATATGGGGTGACTTCTGGAAGGTTTCACCTGTTCTGGTACTTTGGGGGCTTTGCAAATACGACATGGCCCCACCAAAATCTACCTTCCAAAAGCCAAATAGCACTCCCTCCCTTGTACGCCCTGCCATGCACCCAAACAGCAATATACACCCACATATAGGATATTGCTGAACTTGTAATAAATTGCGTAAAAAAATTTGGGGTGCATTTTTTCCAGGATATCTTGTAAAAATGAATTTTCAGCTAAAACTGCTGATTGTTGGAAAAAAATGTTTTTCATTTTCACAGCCTAATGCTACTTTAAAAAAAAAAAAAAAAACACATGTGGGGTCGATATACTCAGTACACACCTGGATATATTTCTTAAAGGGTGTAGTTTCCAATATGGGGTCTTTTTAGGGCTGTTAATTAAGTTTTAGCACCTTAGGATGTTCGCAAACCTGTTGCTAAACAAAATCGTAATGAAAAGGAGACCCCAAAGTCCGGTAGGTGCTCCTCCTATTCTGAGGCTTGGGGTTTAGACAAATAGTGCACTAGGGCCACCTATGCAATATCTCTAAAAACTGCAACATTGGGGGAATCGATATTAAGTTGCATTTCCCTGGTCACATCTACCGTATTCCAGTGAATAATGGATAAAAATTGAAAATCTGCAAATATTAGTGACATTTTGAAATTTCACCTCCACTTTGCTTTGGATGTGAAACACCTAATGGATTAACAAACTTCCTAAATGCTGTTTCGAATACTTTAAGGGTTGTAGTTTCTTATATGGAGTAATTTAGTGTGATATCTAACATACAGGCCCCTCAAACCCACATCAGAACTGGACTGGTCTTTAAAAATATCAATGTTCAAAAAGTACTACAAAATGATGCCAACCTACAGTGAACATAAGGTAGATGCTAGTTATAAACTATATTGAGTGGAATAACTATCTATCTTACACGCAGAAATTTTTGAAGTTTGAAAATGGCAAATTTTTCACGATATTTTGATATACAGGCAGTCCCCGAGTTACATACGGGTTAGGGACTGTAGGTTCGTTCTTAAGTTGAATTTGTATGTAAGTCGGAACCAATATATTTAGTACATGTATGGTGTATATGTATGGTGTGTAATTATAGGCAGGTATATGTCCCCTATAGCAGGTATAGGCAGGTATATGTCCCCCATAGCAGCTATAGGCAGGTATTTGTCCCCTCAGAGGCAGGTATAGGTGCCTCATAGCAGGCATAGTTAGGTATAGGTCCCCCATAGCAGGTATATGTCCCCCATAGCAGGTATAGGCAGGTATAGGTCCCCCATAGCAGGTATAGACAGGTATATTTCCCCCATAGCAGGTATATGTCCCCCATAGCAGGTATAGGCAGGTATTGGTCCCCCATAGGCAGGTATAGGCAGTTCTGTCCCCCATAGGCAGGTATAGATAAGTATGTCCCCCATAGGCAGGTATGTCCCCCATAGGCAGGTATGTCCCCATAGGTAGTTTTGTCCCCCATAGGTAGGTATAGATAGGGCTTATTTAAAAAAACAAATAAGCCCTATCTATATTATTATGATCTCTGTCTATTTCCACTATCTTCTTTTATGTTCACTATCTCCTTTCTCCTTTCCCCATACTCTATAATTCACCCTCTAACAGTATCTCCCTTCATTCTACCACCTTACATTGCGCTTACAATTCATTCTATTACCTTACATCGCGCTGACAACCACGGCGCATGTGCAATACGCTTCTGCCCTTTCTGCCCATACCGCAGCATCGCGCATGCGCGGACTGTTCCGCGCGCAATTGGCTTTATCCAGCCCTCTGCAAGCCCTGCAGACGCCGGCATCCTTTACAACACTCGGACTTGTGTCTGTTTTCCTCCACAAACAGGTATGCGGCTAACTAACTCCAGCTATGCTTTATTATCAGTATATGCTCTTCTTACTCCCGCTTCTGTTTTAGTGCCTGGACATCGCCAGCATTTCCCTTGGGATTGTTTTCCCCACTCCTATAGCTGGACATTACCTTGGTAGGCTTATTCATTACCACTACACTCTCTATCTGTCAGCGTGTATCCATATGCTTATTTATCCATGTATTTAGTATTTTGTTTCTTTATCCTTTTAGCTCACTACTGTTTGCGCTTCCTGCTCTGGTATTACTCCCATTACCTTATGTATTTATCATTGTAGGTAAGGTATTCACTTTCCTTTCACCTTACTTCTTCCACTGCTATATAAACTCTTCTATTGTCCTTGTCTTCTATCCTTATTTTTCCATTTTATATTTCGTTGTTTTCCCTTGTTTACTGCATTTCTTCTCTTACCACAGATGTCACTTGATAAAGGCGTCCGCCGAAACGTCGACTATACTGACATCAGTTTCGCCAAGATATGAAATAATCTATATAAAGCATTTGTAAAGCACTTGTTGAGTATGTTCATCCTTGTAATTTGAGCATGTTCTGCGCCTCTTGTAAATAAATACACTTTATATGCATTATGCCTAGAGATGGGCGAATTGATTCTAACGAAGTGGAATTAGTTTAGAATTTCAGGAAAACTTCGGTTCTGAATGAAGTCGAAGTTTGGGGCCTTCGGGTGAACGATGTGTGCTTTTGATTGATAAAATGGCTGCGAGCACATGGCGTTACATGGGGCAAAGAACTCTGGGAGGAAAAAGGGGCATACCTCATGCAGGGCAAGATGAACCAATCAAGACCGGCAGATTTCTGTGACGTCCGCATATATAAGTCCGGGCCGACGCTGGACTCACACCCTCTCATTATGACAGGGAAGTGTGCCCCTGATTTGTAGCTCTTACTGAAAAAATGATTTTTTATACAGCGATTTTTGGGGGGTGTTAGCTTTTCAGAACTGTTCTCTTAATGTTCTATTTTGATTTTTGGGGTTTTGGATCTAAAGTCCGTGTGACCCACTGCGCTCTATACTTTTAAAAGCTATCTGCTCACAGACTTTGAATACCCAAAAGGGGGATCAAGCCATTTCCTTTGTATTCTTTTAAAAGAAACACGTTTCTACAAACAAATACCACTTCTTTTTTGGGTTTGCTAATTTTTTTGGAATTTACATCCGGGGGGTTTAATTAAGCTTTGTTTTTTTGCTTGTGACCCCCAAAAAAACCGTCTTTTTCCCCGGAAAAAAATAAAATTTTTTCCTGACCCTAATTCACAAGCAAAGGGTTAATTAAAAACCGGGGTGTGCGTAAAAAACACCCATTGTAACACGCTAAAAAGCTCGTTTTTGTGGTTGCTCAATTCTTTTGCGAAATTTAATCCGGGGGTTTAAATTAAAGCTGTTCTGCATTTTATCATAAAAAAAAACTTTGTTTTTTTCACCGCCAAGAAAAATTCGTACATAATTTATATCCGAAGGTTAAATTTAACCCTTTTAATCGGGTTTAAATTTGCCTGTTTTGTTTTATATTCATAAAAAAACACAGTTTTTAAACGGGACAACAAGTCAATTTTTTCCAAATTTTGGGAGCATAATTTTTAAACCAAGGGGTTTACCAACTTGTTAGGGTTCATTTTGGGGTCAAAACAGGGGGTGTATTTATCAATACAATATCTTCATCAAACACTGTCTGTACATTTTAAACAAACATATTTAGACAGAGAGGTGGGGGGCTCTTTACCCGCGAGTGGCAAGGGACAAACTTCCAGGGCCCCGTCGCAGCACACAAGGGGGATGCATCAGGGGGGCACTCGGGGAGGCCAAACTTCCCTGTCTTACGCCCGGTTTGTTTAGCAACCCAATGGTTTTGATTGTTGCTAGGGCATCCCCCTTCCCCCAATGAATTACAACCCCCGCCAAGATCGTGGGAACGCGACACAACCCCTTTTTGGCATGGCCCCCGGGGGCGGGGCAAGGCCCTCATGTCCCAAAACCCCCCTCGTCCCCTCCGGGTTTCCCCCCAGAGATCTCTATGTGGTCTGGGCTCAGCGCCATAATAGCGAGGTGAACAATTTAGGAGGGCGTCACAGCAATTTGGGAACGAAGAAATGGGGCCAATATCCCTGCTTCTTGCAGTAGGCGCAAATATAATGTTTAGAGTGGCATGGGGGTCATGTTGTTGGGGGGCACCTTCATACCAAAACCGTGATGAGGACAGCATGACAGAAACACAAAAAATGATGAGAGCCGACCGCCTTGGAACCCTAGGCAAGGGCTTTATAAACGTCAGGGGAAAAAGGGGTAGCTTGCGTCGGCCGGGTGCAGCCAGCAAGTGGGCGTGTGGTCAGAGGATACGCAGTGTGAGGTCGGGACCAAAACGGCCACGGGGTAAAAAAACCCCCTTTGCAGGTCCC
>JAODAL010057988.1:0-22356 GCA_025379985.1 Phyllomedusa bahiana | reverse complement strand
CAACGTTATCGGATCAAATAGTCGATAGAGGCAATTATCATTGCTCATAGTAGATAATCGCTGATGACCATTAAAGTCTATGGGAGAGGAACAACACCTTCATTCTTACACCCAAACAGGGGACACGAAGCTGGAATTAACATCCACAACAGTAACCTGAATATGTGCTACCTCCTAGGCAACACAATTAGGCTATAAAAGTCACAGAAAACAATTCATAGGCTAAAATAATGCATTAAGTTCCATCGTTAACAGAAAACATGAGGATGGTGTAGCCACAGCAGGTACAGCGGTACCAGCAGCTACAGTACAGGGTCCCTTTCGCATAAACAAGACACCGCTATTAGAAATGGCACATGGGAACTGCCAGGAGACCCCTAGCACTTTTTGCACCAGGGACCAACAACTTGTCATCTGTGCGGTGCAGGTGGCAGCAAGAACGTCCCAACGGGGAACACAGAGGTTCAGCTGACAGGGCCTCAGTTACAGCGGGTGTGGCGACAGACATGGCCACATGCATTACCCATTACTAACTCTTATTTTTAACATATCACCGGGCACCTTTTTCATTCCGGTCCCTGGCAGGAAAACTGCCCTATTGCCACCCCTGGCATCCATTTTAAAGTAGCCTGACCACAAAAAAATGCCCTTATGGACACTCAGAATACACATTCCCAATAAGAAATTGACTATTTAAAAAAATATATTTTTCCAATCTTGCTGCTGCTGCTATGGCTACTTGCCATTCTACTGCTGGCACATTGCTGACGTTGTACCACCGTGAGATTAGAACGTGAAGCTGACGCAACAGATGTCCCCAGTGGAGGCCCAGTGAGGCCTGTGTCAAATTCCTGCATTCTGTTGTCAAGTGGGATGAAAAAAATTGCTGAATTTTGATTTGGAACGTGGATCAAGGAGGGTGGACACCCAGTAACCCCTCTCATTTTAATGGTTTTGAAGCGTGGCAAATAAGCTTTTTGTCAATAACACCTTTACTATTGGTTTCTTTTACAGCGGCATGCCCCAAAATCAGCAATGATGCCCTTGATAGAACCTCAGATTAAAAAGTGCCGGAAGAAAGTAGTCTTTGAGCCACCATTTTAGTTGAACTGAACATTGACTATGCCTGCCCTGTACCACAGCGTGAGCCCCAAACCTGCATAGCCCTAAATTAAAAAGTGCCGGAAGAGGGGGCGTGGCCTGGACGTTGATGGAGTCAGACGTGCTTTACCTCGGCTACTGCTAACCGACTGAGAATCCTAAGCCATCGGAGATTTTATAGCTCTTTTCAGAGCTTTCTCTGAAGATATTCTGACTACCAAGGAAATATCTTACCCTAGAACTTTGATTCATCGCCCGGAGAGAGTCTCAAGATCAAATCTCTGATCCTGCTGTCGGGCTCCCCCCGGCTCGCGCGGCCTCCAAGGCGCCTGGAGAATACGCCATACGGATCGTTTTTGAAGAGGCTGACTTACCGCAGATTTACAGCGGAATCCCTCCAGGTGCCTCTCTACCGGAGGCTCACGTCTCTCCCGGTGTGAACACTCTTCTCCCGAACCGGCCCTGAGAACCAAAACGCTTGGCGGGCTCTGACGGGAATAACCGGCGCCATCTTGGACCGTATATGTGCGGGCGGAAACTAAGGGATTGACAGAGAGGAACCCGGAGAAACACCATTGTCTCCCCTGGATTACCTGACCACTCCTGATCCCTCCACGACAAGCCACTGCTCGCCCTCGGTCCTGGAGCGGAGGAACAACGGAGCGGCTTCATTGCAGGTACCGATCCTGATATAAAGTCCCGGCGTCTCCGTGTGCCGTTCGGAAGACTGAAAGAGCCTGATCCGGGACCTGCCACAGCACCTCGCCGAGACAACCCTCGGGCTGCGTAAAGAAATCATCTCCATCACAGACCTCTTTGGAGACCGGAGGGGACCCCAGGGAACGGCGATTGGACCCCAGCTCTCTCCCCATATCCTCCTCAGAAGTGTGAGTAGCTGAGGGCTGACACGCTTCTTAACGGCCATGAGTGCCCTGGGGAGACGGTAGCACAGAAAGGCCTTAGTTCGCCCACATTCGTAATTCTAAATAATATCACCATTTGGTTGGGGTAAAAAGGCCGTGGACACATCCTGGGCTGCTGACAGTTCATTTTGGCAGGCTTTCAGAGAGGTCCCGGGCGCCATTTTAGGCCCCCTCGCTACCACACAACCAGGTGCAGCCACTGTGGGATCAAGTGAAAAAAGAAAAAACTTAAACCCATTGATTACACAGGAAGAAAAGGACATAAGCTCAAAGCCCCTGCACACTACAAGACCGCATAACTTAATTCATCTCCCCATTACTTGCTGCACATCGGTAGTTGGAGACTCTGTCATCTTCTGCAGGTTGCCCCCCCTTCCCTCCCCTGTTTTTTATGGATCCAAGCACAGTCCACCTAGAAGCCCCTTGAAATTCAGTGTGCACAAGTCATCTCAAGTCATCTTCTGTTCACTCGTCGTTCCTGACGTTCTCCCTCAGCATATTAGTCAAAGAGTCTCTCTGATGGTCTGAAAGTCCCCTCAGGTTTCTATAAGTATATACCGCTACGCATCTTAATCTAGGAGTCTTTGCAGGGGAATACCACTCCCTCCCCGGGAACAGGCCGGGGCTCTGGTCCTGGTTGGTATTGGGGCCGTGGATCGCCTGAGGGGCCACTAAGTGATCCCCACCCCTCTGCCCTGGGACTTGCTGCCCTGCCCGCTAAGAGCAGTAAAGTTTACTGCTATTCCGTACGTAGGATCTATGTACTTCTAATCGCTGGTTAAGCATTAATTTCAGAGTACACTTTATTCATAGTATTGTGATAATTGATTTTAATGTAAAATGTGATGTACATCTATACCCGCCCACAACAGTAACTCCATAATACTCAGGTACTCTTCATTTCAACATTTTTCTTACACACTCCACTTCATATTGACCTTTACAACAACACAACCATATAATCTACGGCTATTAATTAGATTGCACATCTCTGCTAGTCTCTGTTCATATCTTCATAGTTACCAAACTCTCTCTGAGATAGCATATACGTCCAATCTCTCCACACAATTGCCGTTCCGTATTCCAACCCACGGACGTCTCCTTCTGAGAGTTCTCTCAGTAATACGCTAGTGGGAGACTACTGCAACTTTTTCCCTTCTTACTTTGGGGAAATACTGTACTTGTTCACTATACACTCATAGGATCGTGTAAACACTGTATTTAATAGAGTGCTAACTTCTACTAATTCCATTTAAAATTTGTGCGGGTCTCACACTATCTGTAAACCTTGCATTGTGGTGAGGGACTCTCAACACTTATTTCTCTCCATCCTTCTTTGCATTCTCAGACTTCTCTCAACAAAAGGGTCATCTGTAATTTTATAACCACCTCTCTGGAGAGGAAATGTTTCTGTGCAAAGCGCCTTAGTATAGTTGCATAAATAAGATATCTATAGAAATAGGAATAGTTTTTCTACATCTGTTTATTATTGTCAACCTGAGATATTCTTCCATCTTTGTCAATCATTTCCAGTATATACCCGGGCTAGAGCATATCTACTATATTTATACCTCTTATAGATAGAGTGCTACTACCATCTAGTGGCGAACAAGGACCACTACATTTCGCCTCTATTATATAATATCTGCCTATTAGTGAGAACCTTCTTGGAACCGTGTGAGTGTCTGCTTCTCTGGATCTCCATGATCCTACTCTTTAACGTTCAGGTCCTTGATATTTGCCTCTAACCTCATATATTATGTCTTGAATTACTAATCTACCATGTCCTTGGGCTAGCTACACCCACTCAATTATTGGTATACGCTACGCATTGTGACCACTCCACTCTGGGAAGTCAGATAGCCACTCTCTGTCTAATTACTCATACAATTCAACTCACAAATCTTGCTCTCACCCAATGGGTCCCTCCAAAAAACAAAAAGAGAGAGGCAAATCCTTAAGTCTAACAACTTTCTTTACTCCGGGAGACCCAAAGAAAGGTTTGGGGGCGGATGGGGTGGTGACTAGACAGTCACTGGCAAAGACCACATCTTATACCGAGTCTATGCAATCAGAATCCTCTTGCTCAACCCCACAGTCTACAAGTCCAGAGCGTCCCTTCGAATATAACACAACTTCCTCTAAATCCTCTTCATCACTCAAAAGAAGTGGCCCTAGGCCTAATCCTCCAGCTGCTACCCAGAACGACACGGATCTACTTTCCTCCATTCCAAACCAGACTTCTGCTAACAACAGTCCAGTTAAGCAAAAAGCGAAAATGTCAGATGCCCCCTCAGAGCTCGACATGCCTTCTACCTTGATAGAAGCTTCCCTAGCACATCCTCCGGATTCATTGGACTTGTTCCAAGTCACAGACCAAGAAATGTCCCCTTCTCTCCTGAAAGATATGATGCTAGCTCTTCGCACTTCTCTACAAGGGTCTTTACAATCGTCTATTTCCACATTGAAAGTCACTGTTGATGAATTAGGAGACAGAATTAACCACGTGGAATCAAAAATGGAGGAATTTTCGCAGGCCCACAATGATCTGGTGGATGCTCATAATAATGTTGAGGAAGACCTAGATAAAATCAAAATGAAACTGGCTGATTTAGAAGACAGAAGCAGAAGAAACAACCTTAAATTCAGAGGCATCCCGGACTCGGTTCCAAACTCTGATCTCCAACACTACCTTCAAAGTCTGTTCAAAGTCCTTCTTCCGAACTGTTCCAAACATGATCTAATTATTGATAGGGCCCATCGCCTCCCTAAACCTAAGTCAATTCCGGACGCAGTCCCAAGCGACGTTCTGGCTAGAATCCATTTCTACCACACAAAGGATCGAATACTGCAAGCAACCAGACAGCTTAGCCAACTTCCGAGTCCTTATTCTTCAATCAAGATTTTCGCTGACCTATCACAACAAACTCTGTCCGCAAGAAGATGATTCGCCCCAATTACTTCAGTCCTTCGAACCAAGAATATTCCATATCGGTGGGGATTTCCAACAAAGCTCATAATACGGAGGGAGGGACAAACCTATGTCCTTACGTCTCCAGAAGATGGTCATAAGCTACTGATCAAATGGAACCTACCACTTTCGGAGACCCCCTCATTGTCGGCTGCCCCGTCTGTCTCCAAACTTCCCAGGGAGTGGTCAACAGTAGGCACATAACTTAGATATTCTCTTTTGGGTTTATTTACCCCGGGCCCCGAAAAAGGGCGCAATACTTCATTTAAATTTTGCGTTTTTTTTCTTTTTTTTTTTTTTTTATATTGATCTCAATGGTCTTTTTTTGGCAAATCCGCCGCCCCCGGAATTTGCGCAGTTCCTAAATTCCCCAAATTTTTGGTTATTGTTTTATTTTTTAAAAGTTTTTTACCCCTTCCCCTTTTCCCCTTCCCCATTTCCCCCCCGGGGTTCCCTTTCGGGTCTTTAAAAAGGCACCTTTGCCCCCACATCTTCCCCCAAACACAAGGTCTTGTGTTGTGAAAAATAGCTTGCTTTTTTCCTCAGTTAGGGCATTAAAAAAAAAAAAAAATTAAAAAAAAAAAAATTTTAAAATGTTAGGGTACTTAATAGGTCCTTTTTAAAAGGGGTCAATGCTCGGGAAAGAGGTATTACCCTCCCGTTGCCCTGTGTATCTAAAAAAAAAAAAAAAAAAAAAAAAAATCCTTTTTAAAAAAAAAAAAAAAAAAAAAAAAAAAAAAAAAAAAAAATCCAAAAAAATTTCCTTAAAAAAAAAAAAAAAAACAAAAAAAAAAAAAAAAAAAATTAAAAAAAAAAAAAAAAAAAAAAAAAAAAAAAAAATTTTTTCCTTTTTAATGGATTAAAAAAAAAAAATTTTCCAAAAAAAAAAAGGGATAGCTATTCAATCAAGGCCCAAAATTTTTTTTTTCATTTAATCTCTCAAATCATCGTTTTTTTAACGATGTAAAAACCCAAGAAAAAAAATTAAACAGTGCTTAGACTAGATTTTTGGGAAAACCCCCGTGTTGTATCTCGGGCAGAGAAAGGGGTTTGGTTGTTTTGGAAAATTTAGCATTTTTACAGCGTTTTGGAAAAGTAAACGATCCCACGGGGTTTTAAAGGGAGTCTAAAAGGGATATTATCAGTTTAAGGATGATGCTAAATTTTCTAAGAAATGGAAGATGCAATTTTGGGAGCATTCTTTAAAAATTTAAAACCCAGATTTTTTCTGGACAGATCGGTGGTAGAGTAGAGTGTTTTCCAAAAAAGGACTTGAATGCAGCAAGGGTGGATTTACAGCCCCGATTGACTGAAAAAACATTTGGTGGGGGGTTTTTCAACGAAAATTGGGAAAATAGTTTAAATTTCCCCACCCAAAACGAAATTAAAAAAAAGAAGCGGGGAAAGTTTTTGAGAGAAAAAATTTGACTTTGCCCAAACAGATTTTTTTTGGTGGAAGGATTCAAAAAGGCAAAAGAATAAAAAAATTCATTAAAGGAATAAATAAAAGGGGAAGACAAAAGTCTAGGAAACAAGTTGACTACTGGACAACTGATTCTGGTTCGGACTCTAGTGGCAATGATGAAAGGAGAGACGGTACAGGTTCTATGAACTCGATGGGAGAAATTTGGGGGGCTTTTCATCCCCCGGGCCCCTTTTAGGCGGAGAGTCCCCCGAGGTGGCCGTAAGAAAAAAAACAAACCCTCCGGGTGGAGGGGGTTACAAGAGGAAGCAGGCTCTTGGCAAAAGGTAGAAGGGTGCTCCTAAAGCTTCCACATTTGGGGCCCGGTGGTGAGTTTTCAAAAAATGTTACAATTTTTCCCGTTTTCCCCTTTAGTTCAGCTTGTGTTTCCTTTATTTGGGGGGCCTTATTTTTCTCCCTTAAAAAAAATTTTGATATGTGTAGTTTGAGATTGTTTTGGGAAAAAAATCATTGAAAAAAATTGAATCTTTTTAAAAATTTTTAAAAAACCCAAGCAGTTTAAATTAAAAGGGGATGAATATGCGGGTAAAGTAGGCCCCCAAATTTAGTGAGCTTGGTTTTTTGGGGGTTTGATGCCGTTAAGATACGGACGAGTGATTATGCCGAATTGTTGGCCCTTTTGGGGGGGGATATTGTTTGGCCCGGTAAGAGACGGGCTATGAGTTTGTTTTTGGGGAGGTATTAAAAGCAATTTTTTTCCCCCCTTTGTCCCCGGGGCTCTATGTTAAATTTTAGCAGAGCTGTACTTAGAGATGTGAAATCATTGGTATTTCCCATTTCCCACCTTTCCTTTCAAAAACTAATGATAAAATTGAAAGCTTTGGGAAGGGAATTGAAGGGAAAGGGGAAAATTTGTGATTAACCCCGCTGACAAAGGGGGAAATATTGTTGTGATGAACAAGAAATACTATATGCTTGAGGCTATTCGCCAGTTGGGAGATACTTGTACATATGCCAAATTGCGTGTGACCCTCCCTCTTTTTTTTGGGAAAAATTTAAGAACGTGTTACAAAAGGGGTTTGGGATCTTTTGGGTTTTTTTGGTCTAAACCCCTACCAAAAAAAATTATCCCTTTTGGAAACCCTTAAAGGGCCCAAAATTTGGGGTTTTTTTTCCCGAAAGTGCATAAACCCTTAGGAACCCCCCGGGCCCGGGCCCGATTGGGGCCCGTGGGGGCCCATCCCCGAACCATTACCCTCAGAAAATTTGGACTGGTTTTTAAAGCCCCCCCCCCTTTCCCTGTCCAGTTTCCCTTTTATCTATAGTTTACGAAGGCTTTTTGAAAATTTTGAAAAACCCTTCAGTGTCCCGGATTTTAGATGGCCACTATCGACGTGGAAAGTTTTTAAAATAAAATCCAACTTGGGGAAGGTTTTAAAAGTTTTGTTAAGCCCTTCCTAGGTGGGAAAAAATCGAGAGGAATATTCAAAATTGAGTATATTTGTGAGGCTTTGGACTTTTTTTTGGGGACTAATCCCTTTTAAAAATTTTAAATTGGTGTTTTGGTATATAAAAAAGACGGGGGGCCCGCCAGGGGGACCCCGTTGCCCCTTTTTTGCGAATCTCTTTTTAGCAAAGGGGGAAGGGACGTGTGTAAAAAACTAAAAAATTTCCCTACATTAAGTATATTTTTCCAGGGTTTCACGTTTTATTGTTGATATTGTGGTTGTTTGGTCTGGCTCTGAGCCCCAATTCCGGTGTTTCATGGAATATTTTAAATAAAAATGGGCATTAATATGGCATTTTAAACAAACTTTGGAGATTAAATCGTTGGTGTTTTTAGATGTTGAGAAATTTTTTTGATTTAAAATAAAGTGTGACCAAGGGACACAGGAAGCCGAAGGCCCCAAATTCATTGTTACATTTGGGTAGTTTTCACCCCGACTATGTAAAAAAAACCTTTCCATATGGACGTTTTTGAGATTTCGACGCAATAATAGTGGGGTACCCCGATTTTTCCTTTAACCAAACTTTAGAGGGCTGGGGAAAAAAGAAATAGGGGTTAGGGGAACAATTATTTTGATGCCTTTTCTGAGCTAAAAACCAGGTAGACAACGGTTTGGGTTTGGTTAAAAGTAAAGGAAAAAGGACGGTGTAAGATCTATTTTCTCCTTTGAATATAATAACTTTTTCCAAAGTTGTGAAGGGGCTATTAGGAAAAACTGGGAATTTTCTTGAATCAGACCTGAGCTGTTGGAAAGGACTAAGGATCCTTCCTATTTAAAATTTAGAAAATGGCCCAAAAGTCCCGTGATAAACTTGTTCACGGTAACATTGGGTTTCTGTGGGGTTTTTAAATTTGGGTTTCAGCAGTATACCCCCAAGGGTAATCGCAGATGCGGTTTCTTGTTTATTTTGTAAAAGATTTGGGAATAGGAAAAACCATAAATTTTTGGAGGTATAAAAAAATACAGTGGATGAAAATCACCCTGTCGGACCAAATATTGTGTTTTTTTTCGTCAGGTGGTGTTTTAAAAGTGGTTTGGGTTTTTAAAAGGGAAGACGATTTTGTCCATTATTCTTTTGATAAAGGGGAAAATCTATTTCAGTTTAAAACTAAGAAGGGTGCTCCTTTGATTCATTTCCCCCATGCTGAGGCCATATGGTTTAAAACATCCGCTGTTTTTTTTGCGGGGGTTTTAGCGTATCCTCCCCTTGAATGGGAAAGGGGGTAATCGGAAAACAAGACTCCTACGTTGTGAGGCCAGGTGGGTTTTTACGTACTGAAACTTTTTGGGGCTTTTTTGGGGGTTAAAAGACAGGGAAGACCCGTCTTCGTTTTTGGGGAATTGGAATAAATATTTAGATATGTGTCAATAGAGTTTAGAATTGTTTTTAAAAAATGTTATTTTTTTAATTGAAAATTTTTTCCCGGGTTTGTATGCTGATTGCAGGCGCACGGGGATTTTTTGACGTGTTTACGTCACTTCCCCACATGCCTTGGAAAGCGTTTAGTACACCCCGAAAACGATCGTAGGTGTTTGTTATTCCATTTTGTCCCGCCCGTGCCCATGCTGCAAATTTTGAATTTAAAATATCGCTGCAAAGTTCCGGGAGTGCCGTCGGGTTTTCTCCTTTATCTGCTTTTTCCTTTTATATTGATCTCAATGATCTTTTTTGGCAAATCCGCCGCCCCCGGCATTTGCGCAGTTCCTAACTGCCTACTTATGGTTATTGTATATATTTCTAAGTTTATATTCCCTTCTCCTTTCCCTTACCCATTCTCCCCTGGTCACGTCGGCGTCTTTACGAGGTACTTTCTGCTCCCCCATCTTCCCCACCAAACAATTTCTTGTTTTTCGTGACAAAAGCTTGTTATTCCCCCAGATTTTGGCATTAAAAATTTTCATTATTTAAAAATTTGGGTACTTTTAAAAGTCCATTTTAAAGGGGCAATGCTCTGGAAAAAGGGGTTTTACCCCCAAGGGCCCTTGTCCTGTTTATCCAAGAAAAACACAACCCTTTTCCTTTTTTTTTTGTACCCCTAGACTTTTGACTAAAAACAATACCCCCACATTTTTTTTTTCCCGGGTAGAAGGGGGAGCTATTGCAATTAAGGCACAAATTTTTTTCTTTTTAAATTTTCAAAAAAACGATTCTGGAGGCAGGTATATAATCCAGGTTTGTGAACTAAATAATGTAAAATACACCATAACCAATATCTACGCTCCTTATTCTAGACAGCTGAGGTTTATAATTTTAAAAAAAACTAAAAAAGGGGAAAAAAAGGGTTTCTCAGGGGCCCTCTATTGTATGCGGAGACCCTTTAACTGGTCCCCCAGATCGTTTTGTAGACTCTTCTTTCCAATCCCCACCTGTCCGTAAGGGCCTGTCTTCTTGGATAATGCAAGCCTCCCTCTACGATGTATGGAGATGCCTCCACGCCTCAGAAAAAGATTACACTTATTATTCAGCCGGGCACCAAAAAAATTATTCTAGAATAGATGTTTTTGGTGGATAGCTGGACCTACAAAACCCTAGAGAAATTTTGAAATGGGTTTTTGATATGTGGTCGGACCCTGCACCGATAAAGATGTCCATTAAATCCGGGGCAATCGGGCCCCTCCTTTTTCATTGCGAAACAAAAAAATAGGATCTTCTTGATCCTATCCAAAAAAAAAATATTAAAACAATTATCAGTATTTTACCCTTTAATCAAAATTCAAGCACCAAACCCCTTTATACTATGGAAAAGCCCAAAGCATTTCATCAGAGGTATTTAATACAATCTTTTTCCAAAGGGTAAAAGACAAAAAAAATCAGAAAATGGGGGGGAACTAGTTTAACACCTTTTAGCACCCTAGAGGCCAAACAAAAACCCAAAACCCCTCCCAAAAAAACCATCTGAACTATTTTGCCAGACAAGCCCTTGGGGAAACATTAATAACTATTTCGTAACCCCAAACTAAAAACTTAAAATAACATCTAAAAATCTTTAAAAAAACCCCTCAAGGTAAGGCCCAATTTGGGTGGTGTGCCGGCAAATTCCCTTTATTCTTCCTGATGCTCCAGAAAAATTAATAAATAATGCATCCAAAATCTTTTGTGATGCCTTTAGCGACTTTACCCCAAAAATTTTAATTAAAAGAGCCCCCCCTCTCCACAAACCCCCACAGATTAAGGGATATCCAACAGTTTTTATTTTTTTAAAACTGCCCCTCTTTCCTCGGACAGATTAGAGTCAATCCCCCATTTAATTAACAGAAGTGTAAAGTACCTTTAAAATCTCTTCCAAAGGGAAAGGCCCCCGGGAAACAGAGGATTCTCTAAATAAATTAATTGCAACCTTTTCCCCCTCTTAAAACCCACCTGGGTCATATGTAATTGGCTTGGAACGGTCTTTCCCTCAGAAAGCTAAAGCCCCCATAGTTACGTTTCCCAAAAACCGGGGAAAACACCCGACTCGGCCAATTTTCTTTGCCCTACTGTTACTCACACAGATCTAAGTTTTTTGCAAAACTGATTGCAAACCGACTAGGGATATTTACCAACGTGATTGCCGAGACCCGGTGGGGTTTATTTAAGGGTGTCGGCCTTGTGGGGTGCCAGGGATTTTATTTTTTTACTTGTCGAAAATCCTAGTTGCCTTTCTGCTTCTATCCTTGTGCAGAGAGGCTTTGTGGATCTGGCGTTTTTTTCCGTGTTTTTAAAAAAATTTGGTTCACAGGCCCACCTTGCCTCCATCCTATTTCCCCCTCGCCCGGGTCCTTCCCAATAAATTTCCCCAAACCCCTTTTTTTAACAATGGAAATCTTGGGGCCCCTTTCCCTTATTGTTCGTTTATAAAGGAACCTCTAGAGAAGCCTTGATCAGACCCGGAATACGGTTTCCCAACCCCCCTAAAAACTTTGTTCTTTTTGCGATGTGTTTATCCTAATTTTAATTTGCTGGGGCCCCCCTCAGGAAGTTTCCTATTGGAAATTTTAATAAAAATAAATCCCAAATGTGCCCTGATTTTTCCTAAACCTCTGGTTAGAAATTAAAAATTCTTTCCCCTTTCCAATTGGGGATTCGCGTTGCCATTCTCGGTATAGTCCCCATGAAAGTGTACCCCAACCTGGTCAAAGCCAAAATTAACCCTTTTATGACTTTTCGCAAAGAGATTTCGAATTTTCCAAAAAAAAAATAACTCATGGTTTGGAGAATCTTTATATTAAAATGTAATAACCCTAAGTATATATTTTTTGAGGACCCCACCCTTTCTTCCCAAATTCGGTGTTTGCTAGGTTTCAAACTCAGCTTAATAATTTTATTTGGCAATCAAAACGCCCACGCATTAAATCTTCTATCATGCATAAAAATGATCGGTTTGGGGGTTTAGGACTTCCATTATTAAAAGCTTACCACATAGCGTTTTACTTTTTGATCAGCTAAACACGGGTGGGAAACCCGAATAAAAAAAACTTTGGTCAGCAATGGAAGCCAACTCTCCATATAAAGCATGGTTACTAAATTTCCATACTTCCTCCTCTTACCTCAGGGAATCCTTCCTTACCGATCATAATCTCCCTGAAATTACTGGGAGTTATTGAAACCATCCTAACCCTCTATTCGGTCTAGTGAATACCAAATACCGATCCAAGCTCTGTCCATTAATCTACCCCATATACAATTTTCGAATTGGGAGAAAAGGGGCTTAACAAACATACGGACCTGGTTGAGGACAAAATTTTTTACCTCCTTTCCCTCTCTCCAATCTAAATATAGTCTGCCATCTATGACCTCTTTCAATCCCAAACCCAAATGCTCATTTTCCTAAAACATAATAATATACAGACACACAGAATTCTGACACCTATCCTTTCCATCCTTAACAATACCCTCTCTTAAAACCACAAAAGGGTTCTAAAAACAATCTATATTATAATAACTAACAATTTGACTTTTGCAAAGACTTTATATTGTCAGATGGGGGGCGGGACATAGGTAACACATTCACAGATCAACAGTGGATGGCGGCATTACATTGGGCTCATAGATCCTCGGCGTCATCCAGTTTTAAGGAACAATATCAGAAAATCCTAACCCGCTTGTATTATACGCCCTTCAGACTTTCTATTACCTACCCTCACCTCTCCCCGCTTTGTTGGAGAGGATGTGGCTCCCAAGGCTCCCTTCTGCATATTTTTTGGAACTGTCCACAACTGACATTATTTTGGGAAGATACCCTGTCCCTGTCATCTAAATTCGCTCAGATCCCTTGCCCTAAAACCCCAGAATTTGCACTTTTTTTTTTAATAGGTATCAATAACATTCCATTCTTAAATAGAACAATAGTCTGTCATATCCTTCATGCAGCAAAACTTGCTATAACTAGACGGTAGAAAACGACAAATCCCCCGTCAACATCAGAGGTTATAAACATAGTCTCTACTAACTGCATGTATGAATAAATGTTAGCATTCAGAGAGGGAACCCCATTTAAATTCTTTTCACGATGGGCGAAGTGGATGGCAGAATATTCTCCCTCACAGCCATAAGCATGCAGTACTCTCTTGGTGCTCTCGGACGCTGGTGTGACCAGATTCCCCTCCCCCACTTCTCCCCATCTCAGTCCTCCCCCCCCTCCTCTTTTCTCTTCACTTATACTCTGTTGTGAACATTTTATCAGAATGTCCTTTTGTTACAGAGAAATGTGAGATTATGGAATGGCAACCTCTTCCTTGCTATCCATACGCTTTATATAGACATTTAGTCTTTCACAGAACCATGGTTGGTGGTATATCTGATATGGACCATTACTGTACATACTTTCTGACACCAACTATATGATATTATGAACTATCTTGGCTAATAACCGAACTTATCTAAGCCTACTAGTTACAGATAAACCTTACATTAGTACTATTCACCGATATTTTAGGAAGAGGATGTATTTTAGCTTATGTTTCCACAAATATTGTTAAGCTACCTTGTCATGAATGTTTTGACTTTGCTTGTATAATGCATTTATATCAATGAATGTCAAATCCTTTGTTATCAATTGTTTTTATTTGTTGAAAAATTCAATAAAAATTTATTGAAAAAAAAAAAAAAAAAAGTGCCGGAAGAAAGAAGTCTTTGAACCACCATTTTAGTTAAACTGGACATTGACTATACTTGTCGTGTACCAGAGCATAAGCCTCAACCCTGCATGACCTCCAGATTAAAAAGTGCCGGAAGAAAGTAGACTTTGAACCACCATTTTAGTTGAACTGGACATAGACTATACCTGTCCTGGGCTGCAGCATGACCCCAAAACGTACACAGGCGCCCTTATGAACCATCAGCAGAAACATTTGCAATAACAAATAAACTCTTTTAAAAAAACACATTTCCCAATGCTGCTGCTGCTACAGCTACTTGCCATTCTACTGCTGGCACGTTGGTGACGTTGTTCCACTGTGACATTAGAACGTAAAGCAAACTAAACAGAAAATCATGAATTATACTGTCAAGTGGGTTGAAGGAAATTACTGATCAAGGAGGGTGGGGCTGTGAATGTGGATCACAGAGGTTCAGGTGGCAGGGCCGGACATAGAGTGGGTGCGGTGACAGTCGGGCCAAAGCAGAGTGCGGAAGCGAAAGTGTGAGCTAAGACCTCCAGCCTTCCTCAGTACACAGTCAAGAACTGGGTAGCGCTTTACAAATTTCGGCCTCTACGAGAGCGCTTTCCCCTCCATATGAGTGCTGACCAATTGAGCTACAATTTTAAATTCTGGTGGTTGACGCCCTTTTTCTTGGCTTTTTCTTAATGTGCCAGAGGAAATTGTCTCTGTTCTTGGGGTGGTGAATGTGCTCCATACACCATGTCCTCTGAATAACCTACATCTGTTCAAGTTTTCCTGTACCTCCCTTGTACAATTCAGAGGAATATTTGTATCAGCTATTTTGTGAATGCAAGTTTTTTAGTAGTTTAATTCTAGAAAACACAATTAAAAAAAACGATGGAATCCCACCACATCTTTGTTTCTCAGTTTTTCAATTGTATTAAAGTGGTTGTCTCACTACAGGGATTGCTTTTTATTTTAAACTTCTTGCAAAAAAACAAGTCACTTTGCAATATGTGTCCTACCTATTTCTGTTTTTGACAGCTTCATGACCCCAAAAATTCAAAACATGACCCTTTGGCCACTGTTGACAATTGTGAAGAACAAATGTCTGTTAGAAACCACTTTTTTTTTTTACAATAGGACCTGTAGTATAGCTGTATGTCACAGCACCATGCCCCCAAAAATTTTATTTTTTTTTATAATTGTTTTTATTGAAATTCAATGTCAACAAATTACATACAGTAAAAGAAAAGAGGAAGTTCGTAAGCAGACATATCAACATAGCATCATAACTGTAAATACAAACATTACTAAATTTGACATTGAAAGTATATTTTCTTTTTTAGCATACATTCAGACTGCTTCACTAATACCCATTAATAGACCTCAACCCTGTACTAAGGTAAAGCAGATCATAGAATAGTTATCCAATATGAATTCTATTAACTAAGCCAACTATGCACTGAGAAATGTACTGCTCCTTACTGTTTATGGCAACTTTATGCCTACAGCTTTTTCTTAGATGATACCCGTCTGCTACTAGTCCCGCATCAAGACAAGGGAGGGGTGCTCCTCTCGCTTTTCCTGGGTTCCCTAGAAACAAGAAGCGCTCGGGAAAGGCCTACAACCAACCTTCCTTATTGTCCTGGTCCGTCAATTATGTCTTTAATTCCAAAAAGGTCACTGTATAGTATTTCCCTTATTAGCTGGCTATTGGTGTTCCACCCGCCAGCTGTTGCCTCATGAACCATGTTGTTGTGCGAAAACAGGAGTGCAGCTGTCGTCTAAGCGATTCTGGAAGCGTGGCTATGTACCTATCCCAGAGCCTGAAAAATTTCTGAACTCTGGCCTCCTTATGTAGCATCGCCTCCAGCCAATCCACATACATCAGGAATCTTAACTTTTCCTCAAATATGTTAAGTGTAGTTCCCGCAGGTTGTAGCCAGACTGGGGGAATGGGCCTTCCTGGCCGCAGCCGCCACCAGTGTAATATAGTTTCCCCTGTCTAGAATGGCCATGTACCTCCCCCCCTTGGAGGCCAAATAACACCCACGAGGCCTCTGGGGCAAAAGCGTTTACCAGTTGTCGTTGTGTGAAGAGAGTGATTTTTCCCCAAAAAGGTGTATTGGGGGGGCATTCCCATAGGCAGTGGTAAAGATCTGCACCGGGTTCTGTACATCTGAAGCACCGGTCTGTGGCAAGTCTCCCCATCCGTTGTCTCCATATTGGTGTGAGATACGCATTGTGGATTGTTTTTAGAGACATTTCTAGGTAGCGACTGAAAGGCAGAAATTTGTGAGTGTCCGACAGGGCCTCTAAAATCAATTGGGGTGTCAAAGTGCTGTCCCTTCTCTGCCATCTCGCCAGCCCCGTTGATTGTCCATCATATTCTAATCTATCTGTCAAAAAACCTGTAAATATTGGACAAATGTGCATATCTTGTGTTTGGATATAAAAAAATTTGCGCAAAAGGTTGTGTCCCAGTCCCTTAGAGAAACTGTTTCGTTACCTTTTCAATATAGTACGTCTGAATGTAATTAAAGAAAAGGGAAAGTGAGCGAAGGAAAGGCCCCCCGGAGCTCGGAGAGAGTAAATACTTGTTTTGTATCTGGGTGCACGAAGTGGGGCATCTGGTGTAGACCTGCGTCGTGCCAGTCCCTGAACATTTTGTGCAGTTTCCCAGCTTGGAATGCCGCGTTTTGTAACAAGGATAATTATGGTGAATAATCTGGGTTTAAGTTTTTAATTTGACAAATCTTCCTCCAAGCCTGCCATATCGGCATTAGTAGGACGTTGTCCTTCGCTTGCATTGGGAGATTGCCGAAGTGCATATGCAGAAAATTTAGAAGGGATGTACCTGGTAAAAACCATTGGTCTAGTGCAGTGTTCGTAAAGACATTTGTAGATTGAGTCCAAGCCGCAATGAACGGCCCAGGGATGCGGATTGTACAGACGAACATCCGGAAATCCTATTCCACCATTTAGCTTATGCTGTTTAAGAATATGTAACGGCATCCTAGCCCTTTTATTGTCCCAAATAAATCTCCTATATAAATCTTTTGGCCTCAGGTATATGGGGAGCATATGTAAAACATATAGCAGACGTGGAATTCAACCATTTTAATAAGGTTGCTACGTCCCCTAAACGAGAAAGGGGAAATTTTGTCCAATTCTTTAGAGTTACGGGAGCCTCTCAATGTACGAACCAGGTTCTTTTCGTATAGACAGTCTGGCGATCTTGTTAACCAAATTCCCAGGTATTTCATGGCTGATGCGCACCATCGGATTGGGTGTGTCTTTGCCCATGCGGGCACTGCTGGTCCCCCCAAAAGCATCCCCTCACTTTTGTCCACATTTATCGTGTATCCTGACATGGTCCCCTTCTCCTGAAGATCCGTCAACACGGGGGGCCGACGTGTGACGCGGGTTTGCCAACATTAAAAGAAGATCATCGGCATACGCCGTAACTCTGACCTCTTGCTGGGAAAAGCCAATTCCCCTGTATACTTGGGATTGGGTTATGTGGTAGAAGAGGGGGTCTAGCGATAGATTGAAGAGCAGGGGCGACAAAGGGCACCTCTGCTTGGTCCCCCTAAACATATCTATGGGCTGAGACACGTGACCATTGAGAATCAAAGAGGTGACAGAATTAGACTGTAAGTGGTCCATAAATGCTGCACAATGATCTCCAAAGCCTCTCTTCGACAAGTTGGCGTCCAAAAAAGGACACACCACCTTGTCGAAAGCCTTCTCCGCGTCCAAACTAAGAATCATAGCATCCGGATTCGCTACTAACCTGGCCAGAGTTATCGCCGCTATCACCATTCTAACATTGCGCGTGGAATGCCTATGGGCTACAAAGCCATTCTGGGAGGGATGGATGATCTGGGGCAAGAAGGTTTGCATCCTAGTTGCTAATATTTTTGCTAATATTTTATAATCCTGGTTTAACAGGGATATACACTCACCGGCCACTGTATTAGGTACACCATGCTAGTAACAGGTTGGACCCCCTTTTGCCTTCAGAACTGCCTCAATTCTTCGTGGCATAGATTCCACAAGGTGTTGCAACGATGCTCATTGGTACCAAGGGGCCCAAAGAGTGCCAAGAAAATATTCCCCACACCATGACCACCACCACCACCAGCCTGAACCGTTGATACAAGGCAGGATGGATCCATGCTTTCATGTTGTTGACGCCAAATTCTGACCCTACCATCCGAATATCGCAGCAGAAATCGAGACTCATCAGACCAGGCAACGTTTTTCCAATCTTTTACTGTCCATTTCGATGAGCTTGGCCAAATTGGAGCCTCAGTTTCCTGTTCTTAGCTGAAAGGAGTGGCACCCGGTGTGGTCTTCTGCTGCTGTAGCCCATCTGCCTCAAAGTTCTCCGTACTGTGCGTTCAGAGATGCTCTTCTGCCTACCTTGGTTGTAACGGGGTGGCTATTTTTAGTCACTGTTGCCTTTCTATCAGCTCGAACCAGTCTGCCCATTCTCCTTTTACCTCTGGCATCAACAAGGCATTTCCGCCCCCAGGACAGCCGCACCCGGGATGTTTTTTCTTTTTTGGACCATTCTCTGTAAACCCTAGAGATGGTTGTGCCTGAAAATCCCAGGAGATCAGCAGTTTCTGAAATACTCAGACCAGCCCTTCTGGCACCAACAACCATGCCACGTTCAAAGGCACTCAAATCACCTTTCTTCCCCATACTGATGCTCGGTTTGAACTGCAGGAGATTGTCTTGACCATGTCTACATGCCTAAATGCACTGAGTTGCCACCATGTGATTGGCTGATTAGAAATTAAGTGTTAACGAGCAGTTGGACAGGTGTACCTAATAAAGTGGCCGGTGAGTGTAGGTCTGTACGAGGCCAGCATTGTAGGATCCTTCTGCGGTTTAAGCAGTAATATGGTTCATTGGGCCCAGTGTTTTGTTATTTGCAAGTCCCATAATGACCTCCCTCACTGTTATCTCTGATTCTAGGAACGCACGTTGCTCGTCTGTAATACACGGCATCACAAGGGAGTCTAGAAAAGCTTGAACCTTCTGGTTATCATATGGGGTAGCCCTACATCGGGTGTCATAATAATCTATGAACGCGCGCTTAATATCAAGAGGATGCGTGAGAAGGTTACTCGTATCTAATGCTTTAACGGCCCCTATTGGGGGTCTCGTTTCCCATGGTTTGGTGGCATTAGCGAGGATTTTTCCCATTCTGTTTCCCCACTGTAAAATTTATTTTTTTTTATGTTAAAAGTGGGTCTTAGCTTCCCCCTTTTAAGAATGTTTTTAAAAGAGCTTGGTTTCGCAGATTTGCTTTTTTTCAGTGGTAGGGGTATTGAGTTTCCTCTTGGGGGCCTATTTAGGGCCGGGCAATTCCTGAAAATTTTTTTTCTGGGCTTGGGCTCCTACTAACATAAACCCTTTTAATGTGGCCCCGCATCCCGCTTTGGGCCGTGGCCCATTAGTGGAACGTTGTCCGACGGGCTCATGTCCTTATGAACTGTAAAAAAAGGTTTGGGGAAATCCCAAAAACTTCCGATTTAGAGGTAAACCCCGGGAAACTCCATGGGCGAAGGGGGGGATGTGCCCCCTTGCAAGAGATAGCATGGAAACAGGCCCCGCATGAGATCATGAATTAATGCTGTGGGGGCAAGGCAAATCAAAACCCTTTAAAAGGATTCGTGTGCTGACGAATAGAATTGTATGTGTGTAAACGGGGTTTACAGCCTCCAAAAGGAAAAATGTTCGTTTTGATCGTCCAAATTTTGATCGGGGACCACATTAAAAAACCTAAAACTGAAGGTTGGATGAGGTCTGGTTATCAGAAATTAGTGATTTCCGGGGAAAGCCATTCCCTTGCTGGGGGCGTACATGTTGCATAGGGTTATGAAAATATTTGCGATTTTCACTTTACATAGCACTACCTCTTCCGGCGCCGCGGTATTTAAAGAACCCCGTGCCCTGGGGCGGCGGGAGGTTCGCCAACTCTGCGGGTTGGCGGGGGGGGGGGGGGGGGGCAATGGGACCCCCCCCCCAAAAAAAGGGAGAGTTGGCAAGTAGGTTTTCAGAAACTGAGCCCTGACCCTCCTGCCTTGGATCGTTCCCCTGCAGTGCTGGGTCCCCGCGTCAACCCGCGGCTCTACCCGGATGGAGTCCCCAGGGGTCCACGGGGGAACCAGTATCCCAACAGGTAATGGCTCAGCGCTGGCAGGCCTCAGCAGTTCCGCTCCGTTGGCCTTCTCCTCTTCTCTCTCCCGGCAGCAGATGATCACGCAGCCGACGGGAGCCGCACCGCTTCAGCGGCTTTAGGCCGCCACTCGCTTGTGGGTGGAGGGAGTGTAGGCCGTACTTCGCCTCCGGGCTCCCGGGGATTCAAACAGAGTCTTTGATGTTCTCGGGGTCGCTCTGTATCTTGTGGTTTAATATCTTGGGATGAAAAGTTTTCCCCAGTGGGGGGCCCGATTCACCCAAAGGAAAAAAGCGAGTCCACAAAAAGGACCCCCATTTTCGCCCCCCCCGGAAGTCCCCCCCCAAAAATTATTAAAATTGGGCCCCTTTAGCGCTTTAAAAAATTTTTGAGGGGAAATGCCAATTAGAAACCACATTTCTGTCCAAAGGACGTGGATTATACGATTTTCACGTCAGGGCCCCCAAATTATAAAAAAATGACCTCTCGGGGATTGTTTAAAAATTGTGGGAAAGAATTGAAACTGAAAAAATATTTTTTGGGGCACTCAGAATAAAAAATGCGAAAGAAATGTCATTTAAAAAAAAAAAAAACAAGAACCATTTCTTTTCGAAGGGAAAATGTGAGGTAGACGGAAAATACTGAACCTGGCATAGGGCCAAAACACATCAGGTCCCGCCTGTTTCTCTTGAAAAAGTCCGTCCACATTGTCGGTGGAAAGCCGATGGTTTGTCTGTAATGACTCTCCAGCTGTGCTGAAGGTTCGTTTAGATATACGCTGGCGGGGGGCGGGGACAACACCTCTAGGGCTTTGACGGCAAGCTTCGTGTCTTTTTCCCATTTTGGATCCCCCAGAAGTTTTTCCAGAAACACCCAAAAAACATGGGTGTTGGACGCAGATGTCGTGCACCATGATCTTAACCCGGTTCAGTGGCCCTGCATTACGGGTTGCCCGAGGTGGAAAATAAGGATTGGAGGGGTCCCCCATTAGGCTTCTCCCACATTGCCTTGCTGCTGCTATTGTTTTGACACTCTATTGCTTTCATTTTGCTGACGTGTTCCACCGGACATTAGAAGAACGGGAAGCGGTGAACAGAATTTCCCCCATTTGATAAAATGAGCCGCTCTAAAATTTTCCTGCATTTGCTCTCAATTTGGGGGTGGGGGGAAAGGGAAAGCCTGAGTTTCGCTTTGAAAGGGGACGAGGAGGGTGGCCCCCCAAAACTTTTGTTCTTTTTTTGAGGGCCCTTTAAATGCAGGATCAGTTTGGGAAATGGAGATCCCAAACACTCATGTGGAGTGGAGCCTTGATTTCCCAAGCCCCGGGGGCGAGGGGACTAGCGACTGATCTTCTCGCTTCCCCTCCTCCCCCAATCCGTGCCCAACCCCCTTTCCAAGGGGGGACATCGGTACCGTCGGTGTCCAGCAATACATTTCCTCCTCCTCCGCTTTTACAGCCCTGACTTTCTGAACCTGTAACCGGGCCAAACCCGCCCCGAACCGCCGCCTAAGAAAGGGCGATTAGTTGTGAAACAGTCGGGCCTTCTTTATCCATGGAGAGTAAGGGTCTGTGTCTGCCCCGGTTCGCCCCCTCCTCCCGTCGTGGTGGGGCTGCTGTTTCAGATTTCCAAGACTTGTTCCCGAATAATATCAAACCCATGGTCATGCGCAAAGGGGATTGTCTGCCTGCCATTTTTTTGGCCCCTTCAAAACTGGCAAGGATGGGGCAAAGCTCTTTCACCTGCCTCCCCTCTCGGGGCTCAAACCCCGAGGTCCGCACCGTGCTCCTCAGGCCCTGTGTCACTTCGTATTGCGTAATGGCATTCGCGCGCCACAATCGCTGGGCAGTGGATGGGGGAATTCCAGGGTTGCCAGTCAACAATGAGACGGTTTACGGGGAGGCCCAGAGTCCGTAAAGCAGCCACCGGGTGAAGCGGGTGCGAACGGCGGGGAAAAAAATGAGCTCAAAAACCTCAAGCCTTCCTCAGCAGGCATCCAGCCCCGGGGGGCTCTTTAGAAATTTCTGGACGACGGGTTCATGACGGGGTGCCAGGAAGAATGGTCCAGCCTACCGCTTAAGGGCGGCCCGCAGATTTCGACCATTATCGCCCCCACCCGCCTGGCCAAGGTTCTTGTCACCCCGCCAGCGC
>JAODAL010057987.1:0-22357 GCA_025379985.1 Phyllomedusa bahiana | reverse complement strand
TTTTCGGATACCAAGGGGGGCATTTTTTCTATATTTTTGTTGTTTTTGTTTTTATTTTTATCTGGGGAAAAGTTCCCCCTTTTTTTTCAACAGCTAATTATGGGCTCTACCCAAAGACCCTTTTGGGATAACCTCTATTGAAAGCGATTGTTAATATCTGAGACCCCCTATGGAAAATTCAATTTTGCTAAATTACTTTTCGCTAACTTTTCACCTATGGAATAATTTATGTTCGCCCTAGTTAAAAGCTTTTGAAATTAGGATAGTATTTCCAAAATGGGGGCTTTCTTTAGGTACTGGAGGTTATATTTTGGCCTATAATACCCCCAGTCAAGATCAAGAAAACACCCTTTTGATTATCATCATAACGGGTAAATTTAAGATTAAAGATTTTGTTGTTGACATATTCCAGAAAAGTGGCAGGGGAAACATCCCTTCCCAAACTTAAAATCACGATTATCTGCCATACCACTCTACACTTTTTAAACACTGAAGAAACTTCTACCAGAGAAATTTGGATTTGCAACAAAAAAATGACCTAGAAAATTTTTCAATCCAAGAATGGATAGGTTTGGGATCTCACCACAATAAAAATTTATCAAAAAAGAAATGCCCCAAGAGGATCGGATCAAAAAAATTCCTTTCAACATTTACCAGATGCTTTTTTTACAGAGTGGAAACCCACCTTTCATTTTGCTCATTTCAATTGTGAATCTTTTTAAAAAAAAAAAAATTAAAAAAAATAAAAATTAAATTGAAGAAATTTATCTAAAATCACAGTTTGGGAAAGCTGCCCTTCCCAATTTCGGGACTTTCCATTATTTTAATAAAGAATTACCCAAAGTTACAAGATAATATATCTCAATTAGAAGAGTCAATTATGGAAAACAAAAAAATGAAATTCAAACGGGACACAGAGGAATTACTTTAAAAATCATTTATATAGGGGGGAGGGCCGTACTCCATTTTGGAGTAAGCCTAGATCCATACTAAAAAGTCCCCACAAAAATAGAAAATGGAGGAATAGGAAAAAAGTGAGCTTTGACCCCATCAACTCTGATACATCGGACACTAACACAGACACTTCTATGGATACCTCGCATGAAATGACAGCCAATAATAGCTCCAACACAGGACAATCTTATTACAAAAAAACCAAAGAATCCAAGATTTAATAAAGCAAAAACACAGTCAAAAAACGAAAAACACCAAAGGGGGAAAAGGAAAAACACAAAAAAGGAAAAAAATGCGAGAATTTTTGGGACACGTCAAAAGGGAACAAAGGGAAAAGCTTCTTAAAACCCAATGTGATTTTCCCAAAAATTTATTTTCCCCATATCTTTTATCCAAAGACCACACCCAATGTTTTGTCACTAGGTTTTAAATTTTTGAAATTGAACGGGGAACTTTGATTTTTTTTCGGGTCACAAAAAAATTATAAATTTAAGTTTGTTAGATTATTAAGGGTTTAAAAAGAAAACTTTTGGCGGGGCAATAGTTTGGAAAATCTTTTGGGAAAATTTAAAACATTTATCCCTCCCTGTTCTTTTAAATAAATTTTTGGGGGCCAATCTTTTTGGGAAAAAGGGAAACCCATTGTTCTTTCCTTGAAAAGATCTAGAATTGGAAAAAATCTACACATAAAAAAATATCACGGGCCCAAAATAATTTTTTAACATCTAATGGGGTTTTTTTTTCCCATCCAAATTTCTCGCACACTATATGGATAAATTCCGGGGTCATTATTTGAGGGGGAACCTCAAATTTTTATATAATTCAAATAGAAATCATAGTTCCCCTCATAATCAAAAAATTTCCCCAAAAAATGCACTCAAACAACGGGAAGCCATGAGAACCATCAAAATTTAAAGATGGCAAAACAAGGGGGGTTCGTTTGGTTTTTTTAAAAGGGGATTATTGTAATTATAGGGATATACAAATTAAAGGGAACAATACAACTTACAAAAAATTTAAAAAAAACCCTACAAAAAATTTAATTTCTCTTTGCATAAATTATTTGGGGGAAAGGGTTTTTAAATTTGGGGGCTGCCCACCCCAAAAAAAAGCAGATTACTTTAAAATTGTGTTTACCCCCAAAAATTCCCAAGTACTTTAGGATTACCAAAAGTCCATAAAGCCCTACTTGCCCCCAAGAGCCCCTAAAAGTCTGGGGAAATTGGGGCTCCTTTTAAAAAATTTTGTCAATGGGTGATTCATTATTGCAGCCCCTTTTTATCCCCGAGTACCGGGGTACTTCCGGGGATTGTGGGTGAGGGTTTTTGGCGGTCTTTTCAGCAAAGGCATGGCAGCAAAATTTTTTCCATGGATACGCTAGACGGGGAAATTCCTTTAAATATCAAGCTCCCTTTCATTAGGGGGCAATACAAGCAATACACTACCATCTTACCAAATACAAAAATTATTCTACTACTTTTGGGTTAAAAATTACTTATTAGAGGTTATACATTTCCCTTTATCTCTCACAACTTTTTTTCCTTTTAAATGACATTTTCTATTTGCATGAAGGGGATTGCCCAATGGGGGGGCAAAATTTTTCGCCCTCATTGGCAAACCTCCCCATGACCTGGGGGAAAAAATATATTTTTTTTTTTCAGTGGAAAACCCCTTTTTGGGGCTGTGTAGAGGGGTAGGGCCCTATACATCGTTTGATTTTCCCTAATGTTTTGGAAGGGAGATGTGTCTGCCATCCCACTCTTTCGGGAAAATAGGGTCAACAACAACACTTTAATTTTAAAAATTTTAACCCATTTATGATGATAATAAAAAGGGATGTTTTTTTGATCTTAGACGGGGGGAAATTATGGGCCAATATAAAACCCTCCAGAAATTTTAAAAAACCCCCTATCGGGAAATAAAATCCTACATTTAAAAAGCTTTCACACTAGGGCAACCATAGATCTTTCCCATAGGGGGAAATGTTACGCGCTAAACAAAAATTTGTAGCAATATGAATTTTTTCCATGGGGAAAGTCTCAGATTTTTAACAATCCCCTTGTCAAAAACGAGGTTATAAAAAAGGGGATTTTGGATATAGATTTTATAATATAGCTGTTGAAAAAAATAGGGGCAACTTACTCACAGATTTAAAAATAAAAAAAAAAAAACAAAATATCAAGACAAAAAAGCCCCACCTTGGTACCCCCGAACAAAAAAAAAGCAATTTTTAAAACCAAAAAAAGAAAATCATAAAAAAATTTTTTACCTATACTTTGTGAGGACGATAAATTTAAAAAATGTTTTTTTTATGGGAAAGGGTTCCCCATTGTTTCCCGCAGATCTAAAACATTGGGGGAATTTTTTGACCTCAAAAAGTTTTTTATACTGCCAAAAAAAAAACCCACCCGGCTTAATTACAAAGGGTTTTACAGATTGGCACAAAAACCTTGCCCCAAATTTCAGCTTTGCTTTTTGGGAATTTCAAGGAAATTTACTAAATCCGGAAACAACAAAAAAATTTAAGATTTGGGAATTAACATTAATTTAACTCTCACCATATTTAAATTTTTGGGGGGCTCTAGGGCAAGATGTAACCCCATTATATATTGGGAACACTACCAAAAAAATTAAAAAACTAGGGTTTTTGGGGCACCTCAAGGGCATTTAAAATTTCATCAATTAGAAAATAAATCAAATTTATCCAAACACTTTTTACAAGTTTATAACTGCAAAAGGGAGAAAATGCTTAACTATTTGGAAATTTAAAGACTCCCATGTTTTAGTAGGGGGGGTGACATAGAGCGATATCTCAGAGGGCGGGGAAATTATTGGGTTTTCTATATTAAAACAGCAGTACCAATGGGTTGAACCTCGCAGAGAAAAAAAGTTGGGTTTCATTAATTTTAATTGTATACTATGATAAGTTTATTTCCCATATGGAACCTTACTATTTTATTATTCAAAAAATTTATATATTAACAATTTAAACTTGGGGTAAATCCAATTTTGTTTTCCGCATCTAGATTTTGACATGTATTATGTAATTTTCATCAATTCTGGGGGCATAAAATAACCCTATTACTTTTTTTTTCTTTTAAATTTTTTCCCATCCATTTTTTGGGTGCAATGCAACCCCCTGTTATATATAACTAAAATTTGGAAACTTTACCATGCAAATAAGTTTATTTCTGACATCTATTTTTCAGTACCTGGGACTTTTTTTTCCCTTTTTGTTAAATTTTCATTTTCTGGCGCTCCATCTTGGGGCGCATGCTTGGGGGTAGTCGGCCCCTTTCCCCTTTCCAAATATTGACGTTTTTTCAACTGCGCATGACCGGGGTATTTTTCCCCTTTTAACATTTTCCCCCTGTCCGTTTAACACGGGCGGGAATTGGGAGCGTCTATCCCATGGGGAAGTGCCTTTTATTGATTTAATCAATCTAATTTAATTTTCTTATGTGGTGGGGGGGGTTTTATCTGTAAAAAATGGATGGGTTCATTTTTGAAAATTGCGTATGGGGTAAGGGCAAAACTTTTGGGTTTACGCCCGAAAAAGCGTTAGCGCTTTTTTCTGCCCAATTTCTCCATGCTGTAACCAATGTTTGTGGGTTTCCAAAATTGGTGGGGTGTTATTCTATTTTTTTTAATTTATGGAAAACCAAAAAAATTTGGGGTTTTGTTTTTAATGGAAAAATTTCCTTTTTGGGTGTGGGGTAAACCCCCCTTCTTTTTTTTTCACACATGTTATACTCCACCCTGTGGCAGGATTTAAATCTCTGAAAAAGCAGACCTCCTCGGTCTAGTTCAGTGGTCTGTAGCAGCCTCCTTCCTGCCCAGCACCGTCTGGAAAAATTGACTCCTGATACCAATCAGTCCCAGGTTGATTCTCTCATCTGGTCTCTTCCTGCACAGGCTTTAAAGGCCTAGGGATACCGTAAACCCTGGCCCGGAGGGGTGAACGGCCTCCACCCACGCTACAGCCGTTCAGAAAAAGCAGGCCCAAAAAAGCTGCACAGCAGCTATGCTAAAATACACACCCCTACGTAAACCTAGGGTTTTACCTACTCTACTGCTGCTTTTCCCCACCAAGATCCGGTTCCTTGGTGGGCCCCACTAGTGCAGTTCTCTTGCTGCCATTCTGCTGCTGTGGAAAGACCGGGCTGTCCTACTGGATCGGCCTCCCTGATCTCCCTTACCATTTGCAGCATAATACTAGGGACATACCTTCCATCCACTATCTTTCCTGCTGGTTGCTTACACATCCCCCCCCTCTGCCCAAGGCCAGGGGACTGGGCACTTGAACTGACCAGACAGTGGCACCTTGACAAGGCGTCAGCATTGATATGCTGTTTCCCCGCCCTGTGTTCTACCACAAATTTAAAATCCTGCAGTGCCAGGAACCATCTTGTAACCCTTGCGTTATTGCCCTTGTTTTTCGGATCGTCATGGACCGCTACGCAAGTGGACTACCACGAGAGCTGCATCGTTGGGTTGCCCAGGGAGACCCCAAGACGCTGGACCACTGATTGCCCTCGTGGAGCGGTTTCAACCACTGCAGAGTCCTATCTGGGCCAAGCGCCAAAGCTTTCTCCAACCGACGACCAGGGAACCTGACCGGAGACAGAGTCGGGGTGGTCCACCCAGAGAAGAGGTTGGTGGGCCCAGAGAAGGTACTTTCACCCCTTAAAAACCCCCTGGGTGGCCGAGCAGAAGTGCGCTGTTGGAAATGCCAACAATTGGGGCATATTGCAGCACACTGTCCCCAGCAGGAGGAGCCTATGGAGTGTGGTGCCACACGTCGCCTCTCCATGTTTGCTCACCCTGCCTGTAGTGCTTTGCCCCTGCCAGAGCCAGGCCCTCAGGAATGCCGTGTCCAGGTGAATGGGGTCAGTGTGGTGGCCCTGTTGGACTCTGGCAGCCTAGTTACCCTCTTGCTAGCTGACATTCCGCATGCCCCGGTTACCCCGGAAACACGGGGGGGGGGGGGTCTTCATTCATGGGGACACGAAACACTACCCACTGGCGACAGTGACTATTGAGACTGTTTGCCAACCACGAACTTTTGCTGCCTCTCCTGACCTTCCTGCCTGTCCCTGACTACGAGCCAGCCTAACGATTCTGTACCTCGCCTCACCTTGGCCACCACTGCAGGCAAGTCGCACCAGGGGTTAGTGATCTGGGGGTTCACTAGCTAAAGCAAGTCCAACCCTCTTATTAAAAAGCATTGATAAGAGCGGAGATAACGTTCTGTATTGTGATGGCATGGTGTGCTATCTGTCAAGTTTGTCTTTGCTACATCTGTATGTGCTCTATGTTACATACAGTAGTCACTGTGCATAGAGAAGGAGGGGGAGCTATGCTCTCAATAACCTGTAGCGTACGTAACTATAGAGAGTGCAGACATAGCAGTTGCTGCCCAGTCCTGAAATCTGAGGGGGGCTCAAAGTCTGCTACATAAGACAACACTAGTTTTATGAGTGGCATATGGTAGTTGAGGGCCCTTTTACAGATTTTGTGTTGGGATCCTGGAGCTTTAAGTGACACCTCTGAATTTGATCCAAATTTTGGAAGTTTTTGTAATTCTACCATCTGATGATAAGTTGGATGTTGCCTCTACCTATACAAATCACTGAAATACCGTACCTTCTCCACAAAAGGGAGCATTTTTCATAGTCACATGGAAAAAAAAGTGTATAGCTGCCATACATATTTACTCTCTACATAAAAATGTATCGGTACTACTATAATTAGTGAAATAAAAGAAACACTACACTCGGCTGATCACTTCACACAGTATTAGCAGACAAGCTGCAGCCTGTGTCATTCTGCTTATTAGGAAGAATAAATAGGCATAATATTCACTGTAGAGACAAATAATAGATTTCGTATTAACATGACTGAAGTACTAATACCGAGCTGTCAAGCTGTCAGACTACACTAATGTAAATACACTGGTGGATACGAGGAGCTGCCAGATTATACATCCATCAAGAATGCAGTGTTTATTTATAGATTTGACTCCTACCTTTGTCTTTTATACAATGGGATGGAAATATCATCACTGCAGAGTATTGTTACATTTACTTTGTTTTCACAAGTTATTAAAAATGTCACATACCTGTACTGATTACGGGGGAATCAGTGTAAAAAAAAATACCTTTATGTAGAAATGATTCTGAGGTCACAGAACTTGATGTCAAAAGTTTATCTTGGAGACTGCTGTGTACCTTGATCTTAGTGCTTACATCATGTCTAGTGATGAGCGATTCGGCCAATAATCTGATTCAAGTAGATTCCAGATTTTGTGAAATCATCTCCCGATGTTCGATCTTCGATTGTGATTAATCTCCGATTCCCATTAAAGTCTATGGGAGAAGAAGATCAGGTTCATTTTTACACCCAAACATGGGAGAAGAAGCTGGAATTACCATCCACAACAGTAAACTGGATACATGGTACATCTTAGGCAAGACAATTAGGCTACAAGAGTCACAGAAAAAAAAATTCACAGGCTAAAATAATTCATTCCGTTCAATGGCTAACAGAAAACATGAGGACGGCGTAACCACAGCAGGTACAGCGGTAGCAGCTGCTACGGGGCCACTTTGACAGAAAACAAGACACCGGTATTGGAAATGGCACATGGTAACTGGCAGGAGACCCCTATCACTTTTTGCACCAGGGACCAACATCTCGTCACATATGTGGTGGCCACTAGCAACGCAGAAATAAAATTGGGTGTTATTTCACCGTGGCCTGAGAGGACAAATATGAGTAATAAATGCAGACGTGCACCCCACAAGAAAGGGACACCCTGAAGTCAGACTGTGGATGCTGGCTTCGCAGAAATAAAATTTGGTGCTATTTCTCAGTGGCTTGAGAGGAGAAATATGTCTGATGCAGGATCTGCTCCCCTGCCCCCCCCTCACAGCCCCCCCGCAGCTATGCCGTTCAGAGCACTGGAGCTGTTTCCAAATCTCTAACTAATACTAACTAGAATTCTGTAATCTTGCTGTACCTAATCAAAACTACTCAAATCAAAGATCCTTTTCGGTAGTAAAAACGCTGGCAAACAATCTCTACTAGCTTTTAAAAAAGCTGTGCAGAGAGACAGCTATCCGTTGTATTGGCTGTATAGAAGCTAATGGCGCCGATCAGGAAGTGCAGTGACATAGATAAAATGAGGTCATGTGATTTCAGCAGCCAATGAGATCCCTACATACCTCACTGGTGACGTTCTTCCCCCTCCCCCTCCCCGTGCGCTGCGCTGATTGGCTGGCTGCCAAAATTACAGGAAGCCCCGAAAATGGCGCGATTGGAATCCACAATGGGCGATTATTGATCAGATTTTAAGAAAAATTACCTCTTCAACGGGGAACCAAGATTTTAGTGAAAATCTGCCCGATTTAAACTTTTGGCGATTTCATAGCTCAACTCTAATCATGTCCATCCACTGCTGTATGCAGTGTCGGACTGGGAGGCCCACCAAAGAAGTTCATTCTGAGGGCCCACCCTTTAGCTACTTAACATAACTGCACATGCCTTGCTTTCTGACTCTGTGCGGTGCCCCCATCCAGTCTGTGTCCCATTGATACACACTGGCGGGATGATGTCATCACGCCGGGCTCTATTCAAGGTGGAGTCTCCTTCACCTAGTTGTGGGTGAGTAGAAGAAGCAGTGGGGAACATAAACAGTCTGTAAGGATGTATATTCCCCAAATATATAATTATATATAATATAAATTTATATAATGAATTATAAATCTATATAAATAAAACTATGCATAAAGCTGTAAAACAATATTCTATGTATGATACTTCTAAATAATAGTCATACAGTTACCAAATAACACCACTGTGCAAGGAGCAAGTATCTCCATACTATTACTGGACAAAACAGTATATCAAGGCTGATATTATCAATTATGGCACTATACAAAGACCTGATAATACCACCATATAGTGATTGAATAATATCATCATACTGAATGAAATTTATTACACTGAGGCTAATATTACTACCATATAGTGGTACAGCAGTTGTACACCGGTGCTCGACAGACCATTTAAGTGATTGCAGTACAAGTACAGCCAGTGATACACTTTCCTTTTTCTTCTCTATCCAGCCAAGATCACTATGATGACTTCCTTCAGCCACAACTCTGTCCGGGGAATTTAAAATGACAAATATCAAAGATTAAATTTTCCAGCTTTTACCTGGAGACTCCTTACCTATAGGCCCCCATAATAATGACTCCTTGGTGCCCCACAGAGTAACAGTACTCCCAAACGGTAAAAGTGCCCTTAGATGGTTGTAATACCCACTTATGCTCCCCCAGTTTTATTCTTCTTTTGTGCCCCTTTAAATAGGCGTACACCCAAAACGGGGTGGGGTAACCCATATTAAAAACCCCCCCAAAAAGGGGGGGTGATAGGTAAAACATTTTTAAATAGGTAAAACCCTTTTAGGCAGCAGAGCCTTCTGTTGGGGTGGGGTAGACACCGACTAGGTAGGTAGGCCCTCTAATTAAGAAGGTAGGTAGGTAAGCCTCCTGTTAGGTAGGTAACGCCATTAAGTAAATCCCCCAAATAAAGGGGAAGCCCATTTACTGTAAGTAGGTAAGTAAGTTCCCATCCCTAATAATGCCACTTTCAGATAATTCAAATAAAAAAAAAAAAATTCAACTCCCAGTTTTCCCTGCCAAGCCGCTGCCCCAGGGTTATTTTTGGCATCAGTGTGTGGCAGTTATGTCATCACACCACCTGCATTAATACACTCTTCTCTAGGGCAGCCTGCACTCTCCCAAGCAATTGCCTGTGTTTCTATATTTTAAACTGTAGGCATGCCAAGGACTCAATTACATTTGAAAAACACCAGGGGCCCACCTATATAGGCTACTTAGCCACAATTGGACAACCTGTTCTAAAATCAACCTTATTATGCATGGCAATACATCTTAAGTGGGAGACCCCTAGTTACATGAGTATGGCCTATAGACAGGGCTGTTTTATTGGGACAATTCCTTTAAAGGACTTATCCAGTAAAAAAAAAATCTTAATAATATCTGTTCCAAATTTTGTCACTATTACAATAAACTTTCTTTTAAATCTTTTTATTAAGCATTCCAGAGCATACAATGAGCACCTAAACCAATCGAGTAAAATTCACAAAGATGCAATGAAAACAACCATCCAATCAGCAGGTCTACAAGGATACACCCCAAAATGCAATGTTTTTCTTCTTTCCCCACCCTCCCCCCCAACATACAACTTCAAACATACCCTACATTCTAACTGAAAAGGTAAAAATGAACATTATTGCATTTGTTATTGGTGGTTAAAATATAACAACACATCAAATCTCACAAAATACAATGTCTATCCACAGAATCCTCCTCCCCCCATTCTCCGAGCTCGCCTCCACCACCACCCACTCCTCAAAGCAATCACGCGCTTCAGCCACCTCATTCAAGATTTGTATGGATCACCAGATCCAAAGCTCCCATATGAAAGTAGGGCAAGAACTACTTTCCGCCTCTCCCCCACGCATAGATTATAATGAACTTTCATCAAATCTGTGGGCTTCATGCAGTTTTACATATTTTTTTTTGGTGACAGTAAGTTCAGTGGTTCCGAAACAGCTCTATATGGAGTTGATGGAATCAGGAGTCCAAAGGGATTTGGTTTTTTCAGTCCTTGAACCAAACCTTGCACTCCTGCTTTATAAGGCTTTTAATATGAGGGAGGAAACAGGGCAATTACCAAGGATGAGGTTGGTAGAAAAATAGGCAAAGCATGGCAAAAGATCCCAGGGCTTGCAGTTTTACAGGGCAACAGCTAGGGAAACAAGTTTTGTACAATAGCATTGTTGCCTTGGCAAGTAAGTATTTGGATCATATCATCATTTTGATGCAGATTTTTCAACTTCAGACTGTATAAACATGAATATTTAGTGGATTGAAATATATCAGGTAATGTGTATTTGTGTAATGAGGAACAATGTGGCCAAAGGCGATCAGCACCCTTTATCAAGGTGTGCAGAGTTTTTAGGCAGCTTGTTTTCTTAGGCAAAATAGGCCAAAATGGGATCTGAAAAGGCAAAAATTAAAAGTCTTTCAGAGAGATGCAGTACTTCTGAAATGTCTTAGAAACTGTGATCACAGAACCATCAATCATTGTGCTGCAAATAGTCAACAGGGTCTCAAGAAACGTGTTGAGAAGACAGACTCAAATTAACTGCAAAAGATTTCACACAAAATGACCAGTAACCAGTGCTGACATATTCCTGAATTACAACCTCCCTGGTCTGCCCAAAAGTAAAGGAGATCAGTGCTCAGAGATACGGCCAAGGTAGAGAGGGCAGAAACCCCATCACCACTGAAAAAAGAGACATACAATGAAATGTGAAGACAGGGCCAGAAAAAAAATCTGAAGACAGATTTTCAAAGGTTTTATGGACTGATGAGATGAGTGACTCTTGATGGACCAGATGGTTGGGCTCATGGCTGGATCAGTAATGCACCTCCACTTTGACACCTGACCTAAATTCTATTGAGAACTTGTGGGACTCTCTTACATAGAAGATTTATGACAAAGGTACACAATACACCTCTATGAACAGTGGCTGGGAGTCTGTGGTTGCTGCTGCACAAAAAGTTGATTGTCAACAGATAAAGAAACTGACAGACTCCATGGATGGAAGGTTTATGACTTTTAGTTTAAAAAAAGATGGTTTATTGGTCACCAATTTTTTTGGGGGGTGGGAAATGTCAGAAATGTTAATTTACAATTTTTGAGTTGTTTGTTCATTATTCTCACTTTAACATTGAAATAAACAAGTGAGCTGGGGAAATGTTCAGTTTTCATAATATTTCTGCACATGAATAGTTGCCCAATAATTATGCACAAATTCTTTACTCACTTCATTTTGGATTGACCAACAGCACTGTAGATGTTCATTAAGAAAAATAATCTTTAAAATACAAGTTGCCTAATAATTGTGCACACAGTGTTTGTACAATGCTGTGGAATATGTTGGTGCTGTAAAAGAGGCATGAGCACCCCTCACCCCGAATGTCATTTGTACTCAAACACTGAAATGTATCTTGCAGCCAAGTGTATAAGCCTTTTTGACTGGCTCTGATGAACACAAGAGGGAAGTCAGATAATGCAACATCAGTTATGAATGGATTCTGTTTGTTCTACAAATGTAAACAAGTTGAAGCCAGCTCACTCTACCACTTTGAATTAGCCACGGACCGCCGGACCACGGCACAAACAGTCAAGCAAATATATGCACTTGTCCACGAAACATGTAGTAAAACAGCATTTATTCAGACATTCAGGTAAAAATCATAGCACAATATAGCATAAAATCAAGCGTATTCTTACGCGTTTCATGCCAAAAACAGTTTCGGCCCTAGACGTAGCACCACGTCCTACGGGCCGAAACGTTTATGGCCTGAAACGGCTTAAGTAAATACGCATAATATTTTATGCTCTTGAGCTTGTTTATATACACGTGATGTCCTGAAATAAATGCGCTTTTACTACATGGTTTCGCTGGACAAGTAATACTATCTGTTGTTCTACCTCCGATTACCTAGTATGAGAAAATGCATTTCTGACCATTCCACTTCAGAGAACTGCTTAAGTGACAATTCCCTATCATCTTATTTATCCTCCTGCTGGCTGAATGGTCCATGAAGCATGAATGAGTAACTGAAACATCAAGGTGGGGCTATTTTGGAAATCATCCCAAGAATGATCGTCCATTTGAAAGGGTTGTCAAGTATTCTTTTTTTAAAGGCTTTGCTGCTTGGGAGCTATTGAAAATTGAAAAAATAAAAACATAAACCTGACTGGCAATGACTGGGGGCTTAACTTACAGGGTTACAGGTTGTGTAGAAAAGATTTTAAAAATCAAAAGGGGGGATGTGTATGTCTTCAAATAAAATCCTGTCTAAAGCCAACACTACAGGAAGATAAAAGATACAGGGAATTAATATGTGGAGTCATTATGGGTAGGTAGAATACATGAGGGTAATAACAATAGTAAAATTATTTTAGGGGTCTGCTATAGGCCACCAAATATAATGGAACCCATGGAAGATGTACCTCTCAGACAAATGGATGAGGTACTGAAACCTGTGGCTCTCATAAAGGAAACGAGTTTTTGTAAACAACTTAAGATAGTTACCTTTCCCAAATGGTGCAGGAACCAACTAGAGGGACGGCCCTTTTTGACTTTTAAGGCCTTTTGCCATGGTATTATGTTAACGGGAACATGCAGAATGCACATTTAATCAAGTTTTTAAATATAATTAATTAAAAAAATATATACCATATTAGATTAGCTCTCTCTTTTCTTTTTCCTCTGTGTACTGCTCATTGTCAGGGGTTACGACCAGCACTGATCTTCTGCTTGAGGGTCGCGCTTGCTCAGTTGTATCTTCACAACACTTTATAAATGCGTCCTGATGTGCACCAAAAAGTGTCTCAGTCCGCGTCAAAATATGCACCAAAAAGTGAGGAGGCGAAATGAAGTCGTGGTGGAACCCCTTTACTACTAACACACCTGACAGAGTAACAAAGGTTCAGGTTGGAGGGAAATAGTGGCCACAATATAATACATTTCTATTTATCCTTCAATAGAGTTTTTTTTTGTCAAGACCACAAAAACATTTGCTTAGAGAGGCCCTAAACTGCATTGACTTGGACAAACTCTTCAAAAATAACAGAACAGATGGTAAATGGAAGATTAAAAACATCTTAAGCGGCCACTGTGAGAGGTACATATCTTATAGAAATAAAAGGATTAGAAACAGGAAAAACCCAATGTGGATTAGCAGAGGTGTAAAGGAGGCAATAAATTAGAAAAAGAAAGCGTTAAAGCCACTTAAACAGGAGGGCAGTGAGGAGGCACTAAAAACTATAAGGAAAAAATAAAATATGTAAAATAATGATAAAGACAAAGAAGCTGGAAACAAAGACAGATTGTCAAAGAGATTAAAACTAACCCCAAAATATTTTTAACTAAATAAATAGTAAAAAGATTAAAACGGAAAATACTTTGAAAAGTAGTGAGGGAGGTATTGTAGAGGGCAATGAGGATGAATCAAATCTATAAAAAATTTAAAAATCACCATATTGTCACAATGCGTGCAACGGTCCCTGCTCTGGACCAAGAGTGCTTGTGTCTGTGCTCCCCATCTTGATTGGCATTCACCTCTCCCTGCTCCTGCTCCACTCCCATGCTTTGCTTGTGGCTGGCATGCATGTAGTTTAGGAGGGGCGCACGTGCTGGCTCTTTAAGATTTAAAGGGCCAGCCTGCTTTTGATATCCTATCACCTATGACCTCCACCTTTATTGGGACACCTCTCCCTGTCTTCCTTGCCAGATTGTTGGTGTTCCTGCATTTGGTTCTAGCTTCCTTGCTTGTGTATGCTGGTTTTGACCCTCTGCTATAGATTACTGACTACTCTCTGCCAGCCACCTTCCCTGACCTTCTTGCCTGTGACCCGACTATGCCTCTGTCTGTTCTCTTTGTACCTCGCTGCACCTCGGCTGTGATTGCAAGTGCCCATGTCATGGGTGGTGGCCTGTGAGTTCCCTGCAGCCAAGTCCAACCTCACTTGTGGCAGGCTCTGGTGAATACCAGGGACTGGGGGAAAATGTTGCAATTGTAAGTTACTGCAGATTAAAAAAAAGAGTTGATTAATGGTACATACTCAGTCTGGATTCCTATTGCTAGTGGGCCATATTGGGTCAGTATTGGGCCATATTCTCTTTAATATATTCCTTAATGACCTTGCAGAAGGATTGCAAAGTAGAATATCAATCTTTGCAGATGATACTAAACTGTGTAAAGTTAATTACGACATTGAGGATAAAATTTTATTACAAATGGATCTGATAAGTTGGATCGCCTGGCAAGAAGTGGCAATTGAGTTAGCTTAGCCAAGGGAAGGTAAGAAATACAATCTATGATTTCTATTAAACGAAGAAATATCTGGTTAAAAGAACAGAAAGGACTTGAATACCTGCGACAGTTAAACTAACTGCATAAGCAATGTCAGGCAGCATGCTGATAATATCGATGGTATGTGCATTAAAGATGGGCATAGATGCACATGAAATAACATAATCAAATGATGTATAAATATAATCAGAGTCAATATACGAGATCTCTACAAAAATCTATTAATCCCAGGTTGTATTTAGAACAATGGGCATACTCTATGTCTAGAAAAAAAGGTTCCTACATAGAGATAAAAGGATTCCATAACTGTAAGTGCTGTGACTCAGTGAACTCTCTGCCAGAGAAACTTGGTATGGTGACTTCACTTAAATAGTTCAAAAAGGGTCACGGGATGAATTTCTAGAGTGTAAATAATATAGACAAGTTATAGTGACTAGATTCAGTAGAAGAGCAATGAGCTAGGATTTAATTCTGATTGTTAGATGGATGTTAGTGGAAGGTATTTTTTCCCCTAAAAGACGATAAATTGCTTCCTACCTCATGTTTTTTTTTTTGCCTTCCTCTGAATCAACCACGTATACACAATAGGCCCTAAACTGGAAGGACGTCTTTCTTTTTAGGCCATACAAGATTTGTAACTATTAACCTTGTACCGCTCAGTTTCAATGCCATCACTCACTTTCTGCCTAACGCAACTTTTATACAGTCACATGACAACTGCAGCCAATCACTACCTCAGCCAGTGCCGGGACGACGGAAGGCAGAGTAGGCGATCGCCTAGGGCCGGCCTACCTCTTGCCTATCCCCTAAGGGGTGATGCCATCCCTGAACCTCCCAGTGCTCCATGCCCGCTGCCGGGCCTGAAGCGCCGGCGGTCTCTTGTATGTCAATTCCGCTGACGCACATACAGCTGCGATCTTCAGCAGAGCAAGAGCGAGCGCTCCTTGCTCCGTCATATAGTCCGGCTCCGACACAGCGTGGCCCCGTCCTCCACAGCGCTGAGGACCCGCCGCGGCCCCATCTGTCAGCTTGAAGTGATGTCCATCGCGACGCTGCCTCTCCTCGGCGCACAGTCGTCATAGGCTGTGGCGCGCCGAGAGCTGCCGGAGGACGTCCCGACGCTGGAGGCGTGTGCCTAAGAGAGTATGCGAGCCCGGGAAGCAGGTAAGTATGAATGTTGTTTGACTTACCGCCAGACAGTGCCCCCCTAATATACCTGAGTTCCCCCCCAATAATGCCTGCATGCCCCCTATATATCGCTTGGTGCGGCCCTCTATATGCCTGCAATGCCCCTAATACCTATGCCTCCCATATGCCTGCATCCCCCAAATATACCTTATACCCCCTATATGCCTGCATGCCCCCTATATACCTGAGTGCCCCCTATATGCCTGAGTGACCCCTATATGCCTGCATGCCCCCTATATGCCTGTATGCCCCCTATATACCTGAGTGCTCCCTATATGCCTGCATGCCCCCTATATACCTGAGTACCCCCCTATATGCCTGAGTGCCCCCCCTATATGCCTGAGTGCCCCATATGCCTTGAGTGCCCCTATATTGCCTGATGCCCCTATATGTCTGCAAGCCCACCATATGCCTGTGTGCCCCCCTATATCCTGCGTGCCCCTATAGTAATGCCTGTGTCCCCCCTATATGCCTACTGCCCCCTATATGCCTGAGTGCCCCCCTAATATGCCTGAGTGCCCCCTATGCTTGTCTGATCCGCAATACAGGAGTCATTTAGTAATCAGATATAGATGCTTATGTGACCATTTGGATTCATTTATTTACATTATCTTATAAATGACACCTATTAGGTGAGTGTGGTAGTAGTGTGTCGTATTTTGGTCTCTAAACCCAGAAATTAACGGATAGAGATATTTATTCAGTGATCCTATATTGTTTCTTTCGATATATTTTACTAAGGGACTTAATATAATCGTAATAGGTGAGAGCCTCTAAGGGGGGCTGACCCTTGTGGACGACTACCCTGGCCTGAATTAGGTACATGTACGGTTTTGTCTGGAGGACCGTCACCTAAGCCACTTTCTTAATGTGAGCAACTAGGTGGCTAATATCGCTGCAGTGCAGGTTATTTAATATTTACAATTTTATAAGGTTTGAAAATAAAAGTTATATTTTAGATTTGGATTTGTGAGTTAGATTGCAGTGATCCCCCTCTTGTCCAAACTCTTGGTATATGATTTAAGCGATTATTCAGTGATTTGCCCCCCTATGTGCCTGAGTGCCTCCCTATGTGCCTGAGTGTGCCCCTATATGCCTGCGTGAGAGTGCCCCTAGCTATATGACTGCGTGAGAGTGCCCCTAGCTATATACCTGCCTGTGTGCCCTATATAATACCTGCCTGTGTGCCCCTATATATACTATTTTCGCCTGTGTGCCCCAATATTATATCGTCCTGAGTGCGCCCCTATACACTTGCCCTGTTTGCCCTATATACCATCTGTGAGCCCCTATACATATACCACCTGATTGCCCTTTATATACCTGCCTGAAGTGCTCCTATATCTAATACCTGGGCCTGAGTTTCCCCTATATACCTGCCTGAGTGCCCCCTAATATCTATATACCTCCTGAGTACCCCTATATTTATATACTGCCTGTCCTAAGGGGACAAATAACTATATGAACTGCCCTGACTGATAAATCAAATATTAAATAAATCATAATCTATATATTATAAAATATATATATAAAACACACACACACACATATATATATATATATATATATAATATATTATAAATAAATAAATATATAAATATATATATATGATATTCATACCTGCCTGACTGAGAGGAACATATATCTATATACATCCTAACTGATAGGGACTTATATAACCTGCCTAAATGAGGTACATAAATAATCTGCCTAACTGCAGGGACCTATATAGCTTCCTATCAGTGGTGCGCTATACACCTACCTAACAAGGGAACTTATATACCAATAAGTAAGGATTGCTGAAATGTGAGATTCTAAGATATTTTGTGTCCAAAACTTGCGGACGAGTATGGCCGGAGCAATCAGCAAGAAGAGTAACCGATGAGAAGGAAAAGGGAAAGTGAACGACGCTGATCAAAAGACGTCTCTGTGAGGTCCACTACATGTAACTTCATTGTACACCAACTTATATTTCTGCTGAGCCTACATACAGCTAGTATCTACCACTATCTGGTCACCTGTAATGGGTAATATACATCTTCAGAGTCTGTGTACAGCAATAGTCACATGTGGGTTGCTTTTGGATCCAGGGTCTGGCAGAATTATTTGGTCGCTTTGAAGTAAGAGTTTTAGAGGTTTCGGTTTTGTATTAGTGTTTTTAGTCACAATCATTCAGTCTGTATATTGGCTCCATGTTAGAATTGTGATTATATAAGTGACTGTTATTTAGGGGCTATTGCCACTTCATATGGAGGGGAGCGATTTGAAAAAGCAATTTGTCAGGGCTGATTATCAGTGTGTACAGTGCACTGAGAGATGGACAGAGCTATGTGGAATATGCAAAAATAAGCTGACAGGACCTGGTGCACGGCAGAGGACCTGTGCAGGGGAGAGGAATTAGTGTTGGGGTTTTCCTATTTTGGGAGAGAGGGAGGGGGGGGGGGAGGGCGCCATTGGCTATACTTGCCTAGGGCACCAAAATGCCTTGTCCCGGCCCTGGCCTCAGCGGTCTCTGCTTATGTGAATGGCCCAGAACCACAAAGACCAGTGATTGGCTGCAGGACCACATGTATGAAACTGTTTAGGTCTAAGACTCACACTTTTGCCCATAGCAACTTTTGGGCAAAAAAGTGAGTTTTAGACCTAAACGGTTCAGTTACATGTGCAAATGAAAGTCATCAGCAGGGACTACTGGAGCAGCATCGGTGCTGGAAGAGGTAGTTAAGTTTTTATTTCTATTTTTAACCTTTTCAGAAAAACAGTGTATATTATATTTCATTAATTGACTACCCCTTTCATCTGCCACTGACTTAGATTTGTCCTATGGCAAAAATAATATTTAAATGCTCCCAAAAGTAATTCAGCCTATTGCTATCAACCCTGTTATGCATAGAAAAATACAAACTACATGTTTCACCTTATTGCGCATGCATGTTTTTCCTGTGTATTACACAGCATTAGACATTTAGACAGAAGCTGATTTGTTGCAGAATAAAATTCAAAGACAATTGTGCCTAAGCAGAGGGGGAGATACCATCATTAACATACACTATGTTTTTTGCATGACAGCACCTGTCAAAATATAATAGCATGAGCATCTTACAGATGTTCCTTACAGTGAGAATCTCTGTAAAGCGATCTATCTCTGTGACTGTTTTTTATTGTTACTTTAATTCTTTGCATAAACCATGTTACTTCATTTTCTATTTTGTATTACTAAGTTTACTATGTTGAATTAATATTTAACGTCTAAATTCAATCTGACAGATCATAGTGTTCTTGCAAAAGGCAAATTTCAGATGAAAGGAGAAACATTCTGATCTTTGAACATACCAGAGGCCACGGGAAGTGTCTGGAATTAAATAAACATTTTCGGGCTCTCGTGGCAGGTGTTTACAGAGCGCTGCTGGTTACTATCTGTCAAGACACCTCTGTACTGGCATCAAAGGAGAACATATGAGGCAGAATTATGTGGAATTATCCATGCAAAATGTTCTGGTTATTTGTTTTCCATGAATTATGTTCTCACATTAATCTCCCCACTGCTCATACCCAGTGCAAAACTAAAGGAGGAAGAGGTGTATTTCCAAGAACCAGGCTCACTGTAAGGGCGCATCCCCACGGCAGTGGACAAATACCGGTCGGTTTGCCGGCCGGTATTTGTCCTGTTTTGCGCCCGTCCCCACGGCCACGGGGGGGACGGCTTTTCTCCGCGATGAGCGGAGAAGAGCCCTCCACCCACCCATTGAGAAGCACAGATTCCGTCCGAAAACCGGACGGAAGAATGTGCTTGCTCAATGTTTTGCCGCCGGATCGCGGGCGGAAAAAAACGTTGGGCGGAAAACCCGTGCAGTGGGGACTGCTGCACGGGTTTCCCATAGAGCACAATTGTGCTAATTTTCGGCCGGTTTTTCAGGCGGTCTGAAAAACCGCAAACCGACTGAAAAATCGTCCGAAAACCCGTGCAGTTGGGACATGCCCTAAATCTTATTATACCCATACTGGCGATCAAAATGAGAAGACAATACATGTTTTCCTAAATGCTAAGGTTGCTGTGTAGTGTGGTATCTGAAATTATCTAAACAGGAGAAGAGTAGCGGTATTTTAACCAAATTTCATGAGTTTCATATGTTCTGAAACATGGTACTAAAATGTTAAATGAGCTGTTTGAAAATAACACTGGTCAAAATTAGAGAATACTTTCAGATGCCTCCCAATTCTCGGTCTTATTCTGGCACCTGGTGCTTATTTCTTTAACGATCTGTCAAATCTTATGTGAATTGCAGCAAAGTAACTTTCCAGTTTTCACTGACTTTTCAAGATGGCAAGTCATTCTAAATACCACAAAACAAAAATTGAACAGTACATCCAAAAGAATTTGAAGGAAAATATTGTAGATGCATACTGATGTGGCGGCAAACAATGCAAGTACAAATATGTATTAGCAGCACTCTGCAAATGCTAGGAGACACTATAACAATCAAGATTTGAACTATTTCAAAATGCATTTATGCTACTTTTTGGATACATAACATTTGAGACATTTGGACATTTTTGATCGAAACTGAGGGTCCATCCACCAAAGACAAGGTGACCTCAGTTCAGAACCTACACTATAGCATTCTCATCACACCTGTTGCCTTCTCAGGCCTCCATACTTTGGATGGATAGAGTGCACAACCAAGATGAAAGGCAGTGTGAAAGAGGTAAAAAGCATGAGGCAGAGTATAAGAGGCCTATACTGTAGCTATAGGGGCTGTTCCCAGAATAAACTCCACGGGTGGTCCCCAAAATCAAATCCACTGTTGGGTCCCAGAATCAACACCACTGGTGGGCCATAGGCATCCCAGTCCAACACTGCATCAGTTTTAGTCTCTAATTTTGATCATTGTGTTTTCTGCATATTAAGGTTTACTGTTGAAGTGTCTTGGTTATGTTGTACAACACAGTTCTAGTAGCATTATATCGCCACAACAATAATTTCTTCAAACGTTGAGCAATGAAGATCAAATAATTTTGGGAAAATCAAGTGTTTATAAAATTGTTTTAAATTTTGATCGTCGAAACAGTAATTTTATATTAAAAAGTATATATATATTGTAGATACATATAATATAAATATATAATATATATATATTTTATATTTTTTTATTATATATATTATTTATTGTTACAGATTAAAAATATATATTTATAATATAAAATTTTAATAAAAAATTTATAATTTTTATTTATAATAAAATTTATATATATATAATATATATATATTAATATATTTTTATTATATAAATTATTTAAAAATATTGTAATAGTATTTTGATGGCTCTTGCAATGAAGCAAAATGAGTCCAAAAGGGCTGTAAAAAAAAAAAGAGAGAGGCGCAGATCGGGTTTCCAAATAAACAGCACGTTTTTTTAAGATAGAAAATCAGGGCCCCCTTTTGGTGCTTTTCGAAAATACGGTCAGCTCTTTTTTCCGTAGTTCTAAAATGGGGAAAATGGGAAAGGCAGCCCCTTCCGGTTCCGCCTTCGGTTCCCGGGACCCGGGAATACTCCAAAGGGAATTACTTGCTTTGCAACCCAACGGGTTTTTTGCAAGTAATAGAAAAGGGAATGTATGGGGTCTTGACGCTCGTTACAGAGTTGTGTTAGGGAATAAAGCGATGGTCCCGACCCTCAAATTTTGGACGCGGTACCTCGAGTCCTCGATGTCAAATTTAAAATTCAATTTTATTTGTAGGGCAAAAGAAAATTTAAGGGAATCGGGGGTTTCTAGCCTTTAAAAAAAATGAAATAATGGCAGTGCTGATAAAAAAGGGAATAATCTCAAAAATAGGATTTATCTCTTTATTGGATAAATAAAAAAAAACCAAATGATTAGCATAAAAAAAAAATCAGACCTTTTGTAAGTCGTAAAAAGGGGAGACGGATGCAACGCTTTTTCGCCGTTTTCACTTCCCCTGGCTTCACAGGCAGTATATATTTCATACTGCCTGATGAAGCCGAGCAAGGGGAATCGGCGAAAATGCTTGCATCCGTTCCTTTTTTTAAGCCCTTTTTCAAAAAGGTTGATTTTTTTATGCTAATCAGGGGTTATATTTTATTTACCCAAAAAAGAGATAAACCCCTTTTTGAGATTATATCCCTTAAATTTTTATTGGGGCACTCCATTATTACTATTTTTAAAAAGCGCTGACCCTTGCTATCCCTTAAATTTTTTTTTTGCCAACA
>JAODAL010057986.1:0-22358 GCA_025379985.1 Phyllomedusa bahiana | reverse complement strand
AGTTTTATTAGACATGTCTTTCTTAAGGGGCTCACATGAGATATGAAACACTGGACATGTCTTTCTTTGTTTCTCTGGGGCCCCATATAGATAAGAGAGAATTCGTAATGTCTGCACATTCCAAGTATAATAGGAGATATCTCTCACTTTACCCTTCAAATATTGTAGGCTAATATGCCTTTATATAAGTGAATACACAAAATGGAAGGCAGATACAAGATGGAGGATAGAAACAAAAGGATGATTCCTAACAGCACCGACCCAGCGATGACAGGCCTCACAGTCCTGCAACCGAAGATCCGCTGGCTTGCGTGTTGTCGCCAGCACTGGAAGGAGCACCTTCTCCCGTACCTCTACTTCCATGTCCTACACCCCTCTTTGCTCACTTACCTCCTGCATTTCGCTCCATGTTCAGAAAGATAAAAATTTAAAAAGGTATGGAAGAGTTTTTGACAGTCTCTTATTGAAAGACAGCAAATCACAGCTATTCTTAAATCCCTCTAATTTCCAACAGCCAACTATGATTAGAAACAGAATTGTTTCTATTGAATACCTGAGAAATGCGGTCTGGTGGAAGAACCGTAAGACAAAATCAACAGTGTTCTTCCTTCAGTCCCAGGGATTTACAACTGTAGGACTAGTAGTTTTCAACAAACTATCGTACAAATGCACGATTAGCGCCAAACTGAGACGCACTGAGTGAAATAGAAGTATTAAAAAGTTATATGGATTAATATGGCGGCCTTCGCACCACTGATTACAGGCACAATTTACTAGGAAATATGAATAACACAATTTGCGTACAACTGAGCTCTCTGTGCCAAACATACGCACGGATTGCAATAAGAGTATTTAAATGTTATATGGCTTAATATGGAGGCCATCGCACCACTGACAACAGGCATAATTTAATATAAAATATGTACAAAACAATATGCATACAACTGAGCTCTTTGCGGCAAACAGACGCACGGACTGCAATAAGAGTTTTTTTTAAATGTTTTATGGTTAATAGGGCCCGGCCCCTTCCCCACCACTAAACTACGGCTTTAATTTTTTAATAAAAAAATATGTATAACACAATTTGCGTAAAAACGAGCTCTTTTCTGCAAAAAGATGCACGGACTTAAATAAAAATATTTTAAAAGTTATAGGGAAAAAGTTAGGGTTTTTTTTTGGGAAACACTGAAATGTAGGGATTGCAATAAAAACTAAAAAAACAGGGAAAAATTTCCCCCCTTTTTATCGGGTTTTTTTGGCCCAAAAAAAGGGGTTTTTAAAAAAACAATGTTTTTTAAATTTCAAGTTCAAAAAACACATTTTGATTTCCCAAAAATTATCCCCCTTCCTTCCCAAAAGCCTTTTCCTTTTGCCGCTTTCCTCCCCCCCCCCCCACGGGTACCCGGGGGGGGTTCACACCCCAGAAAGATATCCTTAAAATTTCTCAAACTAAATAAGAAGTGTAAATTTTCTCTAATTTAACTCAAATTTCTAAGTGTAGGAGGTGGTGGTTTCTTGTTTGAAGAGACCATTTTCCCCGGGGCTTTTAAAACCCAGCTTTTGGGTAAAAAGCAAAAGACACTTTCTGTTGTGAATTGGCATAGACAGGAAAAAGCTCAAACAGGAAATGAAGTTTCCCCCATGGGGAAAAAACGGGGGGTCACGTGAATTTTTGCGCAAGGAGATCCATACCCCACATGTGGTGACGTTGTACATCCCTCACCCCCCTCTACCCTTTGGAGCTGATTGGTTTGGCCCAACCAAAAATGACAGGAAACGCGGGAAAATGGCCCCAATTTGTAATAGAAAAGAGAGGGGCGAATCGTTTCCCAAATAAAGGGGGAAATTTTCATTTAAAATTTTTGGGAAAACTTCGATTCTGAACGAAAGTCGTTTTTTTGGGGTGATTGCGGGAACGAAGCGTGTTTTTTTTGAAAAAAATGGTTTCGAGCAAAAGGGGGCAAAGAAGTCGGGAGGAAGAAAGGGAGAAACCCTAAATGACATTTTGAGAGATGGGGCCAAATAAAGAGCCCGGCAGGATCTGTGACGACACCGCACTATAAAAGGGCCCGGACGCGACGCGGGGCAGTTCACACTCCCTCTCACTGTGCGTGTATTTGAAAGCTGTGCTGTGCGGGAGTTCACAAAAAAGAACTAACTTTTGCAGCGATTTGGGGGGTTTTTGTCAAAAGTTGTCTCAGGGGACTGTTTCTCTTTCATTTTGATTTTGTGGGGTTTGGGAACTAAAGCCCGTGTGCTTTAAATTAGCTGCATAAAAATTTTTAAATGCTATTGCTCAGTTCTTGAGCACATTAAAATACCCGGGGGTTTAAAAAAAAAGGGTGTTTTGCTTTTGTATTCGTTAAAGAAACAGCTTTTTTTAAAATTTAAAAACCCCTTTTAAATTTTTTGGCCCCTTCTTTCTTTTTGCCCCAATTTAAAATCCAAGGTTTAAATTTTAAGCTTTTTCTGCGTTGGGGTCCCCTAAAAAAAACGGTGTTTTTCAACGCCAAAAGAAGAAATTTTGCCTGTGGGCAAAATTATACCCAAAGGTTTAATTACGCTTTTTTCTGCGTTGTGCTAAAGGAAAAAATACACGTCGTTTTTAACAGTCCCATAGCTTTTAAATTTTTTCCCACCCCATTTTTTTGGAAATTTTAGACCCAAGGGTTAATTACGCGTTTTTCTGCTTTTGGGTGCTCAGAAAATAAAGGGGCGTTTTAACACGTTTCCCATAGCGGGTAATTTTTGGGAAAACCCTTTTTTTTTGCGCAATTTGGACCAAGGGTTTTTTAGGCTTTTTTCTGCTGTTGGGGTCAGAAAAATTTAAAGCGTTTTAACACCCCTACATAGGGGAAAATTTTTGGCACCTCATTTCTTTTGCACAATTTAAAACCCAAAGGGGTTTAAATTACGTGTTTTTTGTTTTTGTGTAGAAAAATACACAGCTTTTTAAACCGCTACTAGCGGGTAATTTTTGGAAACCTCTTTTCTTTTGCGCAGTTTAGACCCAAGGGGTTTTTTTTACATTTTTTTGCTTTTTGTGGAGAAAAAATCCCACTGTTTTAAACGTTTTACATAGTGGAAAATTTTTTGGCCCCTCATTTCTTTTGCGAAATTTAGACCCAAAGGGGTTTTAAATTTAAGAGTTTTTCTGCTGTTTTTGCTCATTTTAAAATAAAACGTCGCTTTAAAAAGCTACAAAAGTGGTTTTTTTTGGCACCCCCATTTTTTTTTGGGCCCCAATTTAAACCCAAGGGTTTTTTTACCCAAATTTTTCTTTTTGGGGGGTGTTGTGTCAGAAAAATACACGGTTTTTTAAAACACGTACATAGCTGGAAATTTTTGGCACTCTTTTCTTTTGGCAATTTAGACCCAAGGGTTTATTACCCCATTTTTTTTGCTGTTGTGCCCCATTTAAAAATAAAAGTCGTTTTAACCCCCTACATAGCTGGAAATTTTTTTGGCACTCATTTCTTTTGCGAAAATTTAGACCCAAAGGGGTTTTAAATTTTACGCGTTTTTTGCGGGTTGTCCCCTCGGGTAAAATACACGTATTTTTAACCGCTACATAGTGGAAAATTTTTTGGCACCTCTTTTCTTTTGCGCAATTTAACCCCAAGGGGTTTTAATTCCCGATTTTTCTGCTGTTGTGCTCGTAAAAACACGGTTTTTTTTAAAACCACGTTTTCCATAGTTGGAAATTTTTTGGACCTCATTTTTTTGCGCAATTTAGACCCAAGGGTTAATTAACGTTTTTCTGCTTTTGTGCTCAGAAAAATTTACCGTGCTTTAACACGCTACTAGCTGGAAATTTTTTGGCCCCTCATTTTTTTGCGCAATTTAAACCCAAAGGGGTTTAAATTAAAGTTTTTTTCTGCTGTTGTGGTCTTTAAAAAAAAGGTTTTTTCAACGCCAAAAAAAAAGAAATTTTGCCTTTTGCTTTAATTTCTATCAAAGGGTTTAATTTAAAGCGTTTTTTTGTTTTTGTGCTCATAAAAACACTTTCGTTTTAAAAGGCTACATAGCTGGAAATTTTTTGGGCACCCATTTTTTTGCAAAAATTTAGTCCAAAAGGGGTTAATTAAGTGTTTTTTGCTGTTGTGGTCACAAAAAGAAAGGGTGTTTTTAAACGCCAAAGGAGTTTTTTCCCTTTTGCAAAATTCATTTCGAAGGTTAAAAACGTGTTTTTCTGCTTTGTGCTCATTTAAAAATACACTTTTGTTTAAACTCTAAAATACCCGGGAAATTTTTTGGGCACCTTTTTTTTTTGGGAAATTTAAAATCGGGGTTTTTAATTTACGGGGTTTTTTGCTGTTGGGGCTCATTTAAAAAAACCCCCGTCTTTTTTAACACGCTAATAGGGTAATTTTTGGAAACCCTATTTCTTTTGGGGCAATTTAGACCCAAAAGGGGTTTAAATTTTAAGCTTTTTTTCTTGTGTTGTGCTCAAAAAAATTACCGTCGTTTTTAAAACGCTACATGGGCTGGAAATTTTTGGGGGCACCTCATTTTTTTTGCACAATTTAGATAAAAGGGGTTTAAAAGTAAGTTTTTTTTGCTGTTGTGGTCACTAAAAAAACGGTGTTTTCAACCCCAAAGAAGAAATTTTGCCTGTAGCAAAATTTCTACCCAAAGGTTAATTAGCGTTTTTCTGTTTTGTGCTAAAGTAAAATACACTTTTAGTTTTAACCGCTAATAGCGGGAAATTTTTTGCCCCCCAATTTTTTTTGCGCAATTTAGACCCAAGGGTTTTTTACACGTTTTTTGCTTTTTGTGTAAAGAAAAATAAAGGGGCTTTTTTAAACACGCTACAAAAGGTTTGGAAATTTTTTAGCAACCCCATTTATTTTTGCGAAATTTTTGACCCAAAGGGGTTTATTAGCTTTTTTTGCTGTTGTCCCTCATTTAAAATACACGTGTTTTAACCCCGCTGCATAGCTGGTTTTTTTTGGCCCTTTCATTTTTTTTGGGCAAAAATTTAGATCCAAGGGTTAAAAGTGTTTTTCTCCCTGTTGTGGTCAATAAAAAAAACGTTTTGTTTTTACCCAAAGAAGAAATTTTGCCGGGTCAAAAATTTCATATCCAAAGGGTTTTAATTACGTGTTTTTCTGCTGTTGGGGTGTCAGTTAAAATACCGTCGTTTTAAACTTCTACATAGCGGGTTTTTTTTTTGGGTTTCCCATCATTTTTTTTGCGTAATTTAGACCCAAAGGGTTAATTACGTGTTTTTTTTTATTTTCCCGCTTTTTTTTAAGTATTTCAAATAGTCAGTCCCAAAACAGCATACTGATATATCGACATTTGGTATACAAAAAGGTACACATTGGTCTTTTTTTATTCAGCATAAAAATCTCAATAAAAGGGGCTTTATGAATTTTGGGGCATGTGGGCAAACGTAAGTAAAAGTTTGGCAAACAAGGCAGGGGAAAAACAGGGGGAGCTACTTTTTGTGTTTTGATTGAAAAAAGAGGAGCAAAGACTTGTTTTTGAAAGCAGAGTTTAAACCCTTGGAGTCAAAACCCAAATTCCCCTTTTAAAACCAAGAAGGAAAACCCTTTGGGAAAAAGGGCCATTTGGGAAATCTTTCCTATAAATTTTAAAACTTTTCAAACATCAAAACCAAAAAACCCAGAAACTAGGCCAGACTAAGGAGCGGGGGGAAAAGGGCCCAAAAAAGTATAATTTTTTCCCTGAGAGGAAAAAAGCAATCTGCACAATGCGCCCGTTCCCCCCAGATATAGTTTAAAAAAAACCTGCGGGATGGCCAAAAACCATGGGTAGGGCGCTTCCCCCCTTTTTAAGAGTCAAAAAATGGAATATCCCTCTGAGCCAAAAAAAAGTCCCCCCACTCCCCCCCACTTTAGCTATTTTCTTTTCGTCATTTGGTTCCCGGTCCGCATGCTCTCTTCCATCGGGGGGGATTGGGATATCCCTTAAAACCATGTGCTAGGAAGGTTTTTCCCAGTGTTCTACAGCCTCGGTACCCGGGCCTTCGGGGGCACTCAACATAAAAAATTAGATGCCCCTGAAAAAATTTAAAGGGGCCTTTGGGTTTAATCTGTAGCAAAAACCACCATGGGGTCACTTTTGCATTTTTGATTCCGTCACTACTTCAATGATCTGAAAAAACTTTCCCCCAGAAGACCCGCAACGAATTTGGGGATGACCCCCAAATTGGGGGGCATAGATCCTACCGCTGGGTTTTTGCATCTCCAACAGACGTTAGGGAAACCCGGGGGGGAAATCCTATGTAAAAGTGTGGGTACACTGTACCCGCGGGAGAGTATTTTTTAAGTGGAGGGTTTTGCAGTCTAAAGGTACGAAAGATTTTTTAGGCCCAAAATGTTGGCTTTCGCCAGTCCTCCTCGGGAAAAGGATCTTCCGAGTTCCCTTCCCCGGGCCAAACCCTATTTTTTGGGCCCCGGAACCCCAATAGAGGGTTTGATCGTTTATAAGGGTTGGAGATCAAATTTTCTTCCAGATGAAACTGTCGGAGAGGCCCTTTTTTTAAAGGGGGGGTTAGGGGTTTTTGTGAAGTTTAAAAACAAGTTTTTTAGAAACGTAGTAATGGGGGAAATTGTAGGTATCTTAAAAACCCGGGCAAGGGAGGGGGGGGAGGGAAATTTCCCCCCCTTCTGCCCCCCCTGGGTTTTAAAACCTGTGAGGTTAAAAACGTCAGGAAAACCCTTTAAAGCTCTCCCCCCCGTCATCAGTTTGTCGGGGGTAGAGGGCCCAAAGTGGGTTCCCCGTGAGGGGTTCCCCGTTATTGGTGTTAGTGGGCCTAGGAGGGGGGGTTCCCCTTTGGGAGACCCATATGACTCCCAAACCGAAATTTTTTTTTGTGACTCGCCACCCATGGGGCATCCCCAAACAGTCGCAATGGGGAAAACGGCTCGGGGGGAAAACCCCGGAGATTGGCCCAAAGGGGGGGTTAAAAATTTTTCTTCCCCTAATGTACCCACAGTTTTGTGGAATTTTGGTGATGGTTAAAAAAACAAAAACTCGTGCGGTATGACGCCAGATAAAATGGGTTTTATGTCCGGGGGTTTCTAGGGCCCCCTCCTGCCCGCCCCTTTTCAGTTTCCCCTTGGCGGGTTTTTCGCCTTTTGCCAGGGCCCCTGTGATTTTCTAAAAAGGGTTTTTTCCACCGTTGGAAAAAATTTGGGTAAAGCATGGGTTTTGAGCCGCAAAAAATACAATTTTCGGGGTAGAATATTTCTTTTTAAATTTTATAATCCTCCCCCAAACCCGGAGAAATCCTTAGGGTTTTTCCCCCGTGCCAGATCTGCTGTAATTGTGCGCAGTAGGGGGGTAAAATTTAAAATTTATTAAATCTCGTGGGTCCGGAGGGATAAAGAATTTTCCCCAAAAAAATTTGGGAAAGATCGCCCCGGGCCATGAAAAAAGGGGAAAAAGTTTTCAAACCCAAAGGGGTATGGTGGACTCTGGGAGATTTATTCCCCCTGCAAAAAGACTTAGTTTTTTTAATCTTAAAAAAATTTGGGTAGCGCCCCAAACCTCTCCCCGGGGAAAAACATAACATTCGGGGAGGGGGATGTGGTGGGGGGATATATATAAAAAGGTCGTCGGTACGCCACACAATTTTTATTGCATTCCTCCCCCTTGATTCTCTTAAAATCAGTGTTATTCCTCAAATTACATAAGAGGTGCTCCATTACAATAACATACAAAAAATAGGGAGGGGGCAAAACCCCGCCTGGTGCCATTTGTTCGGACTGGTGCAGAAAGGGTCCCTTGATCCCAATTTGAAACCCCGGGATTAAGTTTCAGGGCATGATCCTTTGTATCATGAGTGGTCCAAGGCCTATATTCTGTAAGGCGGCGGGGCAAGAAGGGCCCCGTCGACTCTATCGAACGCCTTTTTCAGGGTCCAGTGAGAGGGAGAATTCCCGGCACCCACTTATCCCCCTCCGTTGCATTATAGAGTTGTTTTTAGTGTGTTGTCCCTTGTTCTCGGTTAGGGACAAAAACCCCCCTGATCCAAAAACCCACCCGGTCCCCCAGAATTTTTGTTGAGTAGTGTTTAGCGATTGCGTTTTTGGGATCAGATTCGACCGATAGTCGATAGTCGGCCGCTATGGGGGGGGGTTTTTTTGATGGGGGGCTTGGGGGTTTTTGGGGCAGGGGGGCGATTCCCTTAAAGTTAGGAAGATGGGGGAGCAAAAAACCCCTTTTTATTACAAACCCAAAAAAAAGGCTGGAGAAGCTTGTTTTTTGGGGGGGTTTTTTGGGTACGTGCTACCTTTTGGGAAAAACCAAATTAGGGTTAAAAAGTCCCCGGGGAAAAAAAATTTTCCCCCAGGGGGGGGGAATTTACTATCCCTGTCTTGTACCAGGCCCGACCCTTAAAACCCGAAACCCCACAAATTAAAAAAATGCCGAAAGGGAGTTTTGAATTTTAACCCTATGTTACTTGAAAATGGAATTGAATATACCAGTCCCGGAACGAGAAAGGCCCCCAAAACCCGCATGACCCCAGATTTAAAAAAAATGCCGCAAAAAGGAGTCTTTCAACCACCCCTTTTAGTTTCATGGACATTGACTTTTACCTGTCCTGGACCGCAGTATGACCTTAAAAACCCGGGCTGACCCCCCGAAATTAAAAAAAATGCCGGGAAAAGGAGTCTGTTATGTCTGAAACTGTTATGTTTTCGTATAATACCCCGGGATTTTTTGCACCTTTCAATTCCCCCTGTGTGGGCCTTTTAGAAATGGCCCGTTTTAAAAATTTTCGTGGATGCTTTTGTCAATGAACCCAAAGCTGGGGTGCGCAAAAAATAAAAAACAGTATTTTTGTTTTTGTATAATACACGGGGGTTTTTTTTTGCACCCTTTTAAATTTACTGTGGTGACTATAGAATTGCTGTTTTTAAAATTTACCCTTTGATGTTTCGTCCCTGACAATGTGGGTGCGCCCAAAAAAAAAAAAAAAAAAAAAAAAAAAAAAAATTAAAAAAAAAAACAAAAAAAAAAAAAAAGTAAAAGTTATGTTTTGATATAATAAATGGTATTTTTTGCAAACCCTTTAATTCACCTGTGGTGACTATAGAATTGCTGTTTTTTTGGTTTTTCGTAGATGTTTCGTCAATGAAAAAAAGGTGGGTGCGCAAAAAGTCAAAAAAAACGTATCTGTTAGGGTTTTTTTTTTAATACACTGTATTTTTGCACCTTTCAATTCACCCGTGGTGAATTTTAGAATTGCTGTTTTAAGATTTACGTAAAATGCTGGTCAATGAACAATGCTGGGTGCGCAAAGTAAAAAAAAACACGTTTTCGTGATGTTTTTGTAGATACACGGGAAATTTTTGGGAACAAACAACCTGTGCTGATACAAGATTGCTGTATTGGAAATTTTAAATGCAAAAGGGGGGATATAAACAAAAGTCCAGGGGTAATGGGTTTAAAATTTAAAAAGAAAACCTATCTGAAAATTTTATACTGATAATAAAAATGGAAGTTTTTTCAGCTAAAAAAAAAAAACCTGCAGTTTTCTTAAATGATGTGTATCCAAAATAAGTTCAGGGCCCGCCCAAAATCAGGAAAAAATTTTTAATAGCAAACTGTTAATAAAAAAAGATATTCCAAATACAAAAGTCTTCCCCTAAGTCTTGGTGAATTTATCCAGTGTTTTTATAGATTGAGCCTTTTTCTGTGTTGCCCGCGGGCCCCTCCCCCCCCCCCCCCCCCCCCCCTCCCCCCCGCCGGGAAAATTTCACGGTAGATGGGGCCCTTTAAAAATTTTCTAGCTAAACCCCTAAAAAACTTCAAAACTCTAATCTAACTAAATTGGAAGGATCAAAAGCTTAAAAGTAGGGTTTTTCTGTGCAGAAAAAAGACTAATTTGCTGAAACTGTTTGGCAAAAGGCAGAGCGCAGGTCCTATTTCCCCATGGCCCCTTGAGAGGGCATGAGGCTGAAAAAGGGAAAAGCTTTTTCTATGTAAAAGAGGTTTATGTGATTTTTCCCGCCCAACGCCACCATACACATCCAAATCATGACGTCCCCACCCCACATCTCACCCTTTCTCTATTCTGGTTTTAAATTTAAAATTTTCTGGCGCCCCAAAAATTTCAGGAAGCGCCCAAAAAAAAGGGGCGATTCTTAATAGATGATTTCTCAGATTTTAACCTTAATTATGCTTGATCTGGGAAAATTTTGTTTACCATAAAAAAACCCTTTCCGATTTCAAATTTGTCAAAAAAAAACGCTCAAAAATAGTGTTGAGCCTAAGGGCCAAAAAAGGCTTAGCAAATAGCTTAGCCCTTTTGTGTTTTTGTAGTGAAATTTTGGGCCCGTAACTTTGGCAGGATGAGGGGGGCTTTTCCCCCTTCCTTTTTGGGGTAACCGTTTATTTTGTGCCCAGGAGAAAAAAGTGGCGAGGGATTGTCGTTTTTAAAAAGGAGGGAGGCGTAAAGGCCTCCAGCAAGGGCACTATAGATCTTCACTGAGTGTTTTATAAAAATTTGGCCGTGTAAGCCAACTGTCCCATGGACTCATAGCCTCGTTTGGGGATGATGGCAAATGGGTGATTTGCAGCTCATCATCTGTGAACAGGGGCTTCAGGAGGGACAGCCTATCAGGGTCCAGGAGTAGGGGAGCGCAGTGTTCTTGATGTACTCCTGCAGTCCATCGGAGCAAGAGGACTGTCTCGGCTTGGCGGGAGGTTATTATAGCTCCTGATAAGATATGCGTGATATACGCCTCAGAAATTTCTTCTTGTAAGTGTTCACTTCACCCCTTATTTATTTTTGATAGATGACACGAATAAGGACGCCCTTTTGTGTCCACTCAAGACACGAGCCAACATTTGCTCGGCTTGTTACTCCACCTCGTAAAAAAGTGGGCGCATAAGCTTGCCTGTATCTCTTGCTTTTCCATTAGCACTTTATGTATGTATGTTTAACTTGTGTTCAATTCACTGAGGGTGTCAGAGTATCGTCGATCCTTTTATGTGTTGACTCCAGTGAAGTGCAGGCGGAGCAAGTAGGTTGTGTTTAAAATGTGGGATTGTCGCATATCTTTTAATCCGCGAGGCGCGTTGTTATTATAAACCACACCCCGGAGCACACTTGTTCAGGGCGTCCCATTATCAAGTGGGAGGCTGTGATGTCTTTCGCTGTCGGTTCTGCAATGAAGTGCGTGTTGGTCTGTTTTAGTATTCTGCAAGACTTAGTGAGTCGTTCAGCAGTGTCTCATTCAATCTCCAGGAGAAATGATTTTCACGGGAGGTCTTGGGGCAGATTCAGTAAGCTATGTGTCCGGCGCCATGAGTCTGAGTGGCAAGAATATCGTCTAATTGCGAGACCCTTTAACACCGAGAGAGAAGGGATGGCTGGAAGAAATACATAGGTCTATGCGGACTGTAGTTCTGTGTGGAGGAGAGAAGAATGTATAGTCCTTGTCCTAGGATAAATATTACGCCCAACATCGCTCAGCCTGCATGTCATGCTCAGGTCAGTTTTTCATTTTGTGTTCAATTTGTCAGCGGGAGAGTTGAGCGGCCCGATGACAGTGTCCAGTACCGGCTGGAGTGCCACATTGAAGTCACCGCATAAGTAATCACTCCCCCTGCGCAAACAGAAATCCAGTCTTCTAAATCCTTAGAGAGGAAGGACTAGTTGACCTGGTTTGGGGATTGATGTTCGCTATGTGTAACGAGTACCTGAAATGCTGCTCACTTGACAAAGAGGGATCTCGACGTTGGGGTCTTGTGTATTGATCTGTGGGACCTGGTGTGGAGGGAACTTGTGAAAGAGGTATCGCCTACCCCTTTGTTTTAGCGTCTAGATTACTACTATGGCCCCGGCAGGGTAAATATCTGTTTTCAGAAACTGGGAGATGCTGGAGCTGAATGTTGGTTCTGCAGGCATAAGATATGTGAGCGAGCTATGTGCATATACGTAAAGGATTCGACAGCGCCTATAGGGTTGTTAAGCCCCTTCCGTTGAAGGAGGTAACCTTTTATAGATGTCATGGGGCATACTGGTACTACTACCCACTTGTAGTCAAAAAGGTCCAGATCCTCTCTCGAAATGGTCTCCTAGGTGCTTCAATACAAACCGTAGGAACAAAGTAACTCTGAAGGAGCTAAAATGCGGCTCCTCCGAACGCTTGCACCAATGCACAAAAAATAATTTTTTTTACTATAGTGTGCTGCAGCATGGCTGGCTGCGAGGGAACAGCAGTAGTGTCAGAAGTCCCACCTACGTATTTGGGGACATGGGGCCCGTAAGCGCTTGTAGAGTTGACACATCGTGACAACAACAGCGAGTGCCATGGGGGCTAAGATAAGCTCTCATGGGAACTAAGGTGTACTACATTGTATAGGGCAAATTAGATATCTAAATAGTACACATGCCTGGGGAGGCCCAGAGGTAATCCAACATTGATGGGGGTTGCTGTCAGTAATTGCTAAGGGAGTCTTGACAACAGGAGATGGGGGAGGGACAGAAGAGGGGGGAATAACAACGAAGTGAGGGAAAAATACATGGTGGGGGAGAAAAAGAAGAAGATAAAATATAATTAAATAAATAATGATAAATAAGATAAATAAATAAATAAAAAAAAAAACAGAGATAGGGGTGTAGTGGGAAAAGGACAAAAGAAAGATTCCATAGGTCAGATACCTTTTTTGGTTACGGGTCAAAGAGGAGTATTTAGCAAACATCATGTAGACTAGATAGGCAGGCACAATAACAAGTAAGGCTTGGTTATGCCGTCAGAGGAAATTGGTACTCTATCACGGTCACCCCCCCCCCCCCCCCCCCCTGTCACCTGTCGAAATAGTTCGTAGCAAAGTCTCTCTCAGGTGGGCTTGTCTTAGGGCTCTCCTCTGAGGGGTCTGCGGTCCCTCTGTGTGAAGCGGTGACTTCTGAGGCAAGCCCAGCCGTCTAGAAGAGGACTGCAAGAACCGTGTTGGTACCTTGTAGAATGGGAGACAATCATCGCAGCCATCCCGCGGGATTGAGACAGGAGTGGAGATCAGGGCCGCAGGAAAGGCGGCAGATCCATCAGGGGTCATGTAGGTAATCAGCTCCTCTCCCTTGCGGACTTGCGCAGGGAAACGGGTAAACTCCCACCGGTAATGGGGATTTTACCGTGGATTTGCAGGATCGACAGAAGTAGGCTGCAGTGTTGTCCGTGAGATCGAAAGTGTGCGTCTGAAAGATCCGGATAAACAGCGCCAATTTGGCGCTTCAGAAAGGATATGAGGCGGGGCAGGTCTGGCTTTTTGCATGATTAGCTTCTTTAAGGAGGAATATTAATGAACGCGGCATATGACGTCCATTGGCTTGGCCTCATCCAGATGAGTGGGCGAAGGTGCCAGGAGGTGAGGCCCTCGTCAATTTCTATGGGCTCCGCAGTGGTCTTCTACACATGTCAAGCCATTAAAGTGGCTGGTGAGGGTCAGAAGCATGTCTTGTGGCTTTTATGACTCAGGGAGGCCCCGGACTCGAATGTTATTCTCCGGTTACGGTTCTCGAGATAGTCATGTGTTCAATCAGGGATTTTGGTGGAGGTTTTTTCTGAGATTCTGATTGTCGCATGCATAGGTCCAATCGATGGTGCACGAGTCTTGTTGTTCCTCTAAAGACTTGTCATTTGGTGTCTTCAATAAAGTAACGTATTGCGTTTTAACAGGATTGTAAAAGATCCTACCCCACCCGCAGATTTAAGGTCCTGAGAAAGGGCTGTGAGTGTCATTCTTGTGGCTGGTATCCAATGTGAGCAAGGCCGGAGCTCAGGGTGACCCTGGTGGTGTGTAGCAAAGCTTCAGCCTTCGGGGGAGGGGTGTGGAGTGGTGAGGTGATAGCATTCTTGGGGCATTGGAGCGCTCGCATTGTGTGATGGCCTCTAGTTGAGGTGAACATGTAGGGGACTATGGACTATAGTTTTGAGGTGTTGCCGTGGGTGACTCTGGGCATGGGGGCCACTTCTGCGTTTCAACAGGTGATGCTGCTGGGCTTTTGGGAGGGGAGAATGGAGCAGTGGGCTCCCTTGTGTGGTCACCATCACTGGGCTTCTGGCTGGCGGCGGGCTTCCAGGAAGGTCTATTCCCCCCCCCCCCCTCAGACATTCTGCCTGAATTGAGGGCATTCTAGAGGATGGCCAGGGGCTGTCCTCAGTGGGGAGCTTCAGGCGAAATCACCTGCTATCAGCCACAAGGCCTGCCTCAGTCATGTGTGGGTTGTAATCCTCCACCATTCCACGAGGCCTGTGTTCCTTTCTGCCAGGGGGTCCTGGCAAATTGCTGAGCCTCTCTGTGTGGTAGCACAGCTCCGCGGCCAGTCCCTGGGATCTGGTGCCAGGTAGCTGCCAGACCCACGAGGGCCCAGCGGTTCTGTTCCTCCAGCGGCCCTCCTCCTTCTCCGGTGTCGGGAGTAACGGCTGCGCGTGCAGGGCTCTTCTCTTTCTCTACTGTACTGCTGCGTGAGGTTGAGGAGGTGCAGGGCGGTTCAGCTGGAGGTCAGCCCAATCCCGGCGTGCTCTCCTCCTCCCGCTCCGTGATGAGTATTGCTCTTGGAGCTGGATTGAGTCCAGCAAGGGGTGCCAAAAAAGTTAGAAAATTGGGCACGTTTGCCCTCTGGGAGTCGGCATGCAGGCCCTGCTCCTTCTTTTGTTCCTGCTTTGATCCCATTGTAAGGGTGGTTAGCCCACTATTTCAATGGGCCTGGAGGAGCTTCTTCAAGCAGGCGTCCTACCCTGAGTGCATAGCAGGCCACGCCCCCCATAATTACGTGTTTTTCTGCTGTTGTGCTCAGTAAAATACACGTTGTTTTAACACGCTACATAGCTGGTAATTTTTGGCTACTTTCATTTTCTTTTGCGCAATTTAGATTTCACAAGGGTTAATTACGCGATTTTCTGCCGTTGTGCCTCAGTGTAAAATATACGCGTCGTTGTAACTCGCTACTTAGCTGGTTAATTTTAGGGCCCTCACTTTTTTTGCGAAATGTAGTATCCAAGGGTTAATTAGCTTTTTTCTGTGTTGTGTCAGTAAAAATTACACGTCGTTTTAACTACGCTACCATAGCTGGTAATTTTTAGCAACTCCTCAATTTCTTTTGCGCCAAATTTAGATCCAAGGGTTAATTAAAGACGTTTTTCTGCTGTTTGATCAGTGAAAATTGACACGTCGTTTTAACGCTACCAATAGCTGGTATTTTTTCACTGCAGCGACCTCATTTCTTTCGCGGCAATTTAGATCCACCTGGGTTAAATTCGCATTTTTTGCTGTTTGTGCTCAGTAAATACCCGTAGTTTTAACACTGCACTATATAGCTTCGTAATTGTTGGCACCTCATTTCTTTTGCACAATTTAGATCCAAGGGTTAATTAAGTGTTTGTTGTGTTGTGGTCACTGAAAGAGAAACTGTGGTTTTGTCAACGCCAAAGAAGAAATTTTTGCCTGTAGCATAATCATATCCGAAGGTTAATTAAGCTGTTGTGTGCTTTTTCTATTCAGTAAAATACACATGTGTTTGTTAAAGGCACATACAAATTATAATTTTTCCTGGCCATTTGTGTGAGTGCAATTTATATTCCAAGGGTTAACCAAGTTCTTAGTGGGTTCATTGGAGTCAAATACAGGGTGTGTATTTAGTTATAGACAGATATCTTCATTAAACATAGTCTGTAAATTTTAGAAAGACAACAGTATGTAGACAGAGAGGGTGGCAGCGCTCTTCACATTGGCGAGTGGCAGTGGCACAAACCATTCCTGGAGCGTGGCCCAGGTCGCAGCACAGTAAGGGGAACGTGCAGCTAAGAGGTCATTCGGTGGATGCCACAACTGCCGGTGTTCCATCTAGCGGCCCGTGTGTGTAGCATTAGCAACCCAAGGTGTTCTTGCATTTGGTTGACTAGGTTCATCAATTCCTCCAAAATGACATCTGCAACCCAGCCCAAGGAGGTCGGTGGGAACGTCAGGACACAACCCTTAGTTGGCAAGGCCCAGGAGCGGGTCAGCGGCTCTCACCTGTCCTCAACCCGCCTCTGTCCCATCCCATCCGCCTCTGCATACCAAGACCGTTGAGGAGGAAAGCAGTGAAGATGAAACAATAATCGATGATGATGTAGCCGACCGCAATGGGAGCCGAGTGAAGGCAGTGGAGGCTTCATCATAACTGGAGAAGTGGGTGCCAGCTATTGCGCCTCTAGGCAGCGGCGCAGCCAGCAAAGTGGGTTGTGTGGCGTGATGTCAGCAGGGTAGCAGCAATGCAAGTCAGGAGCCAAGCTGGCCACCGGGGTAGATAACCCGCTTTGCAGGTCAAAAAAAGTAGCGCGGCACCTGTAGTAGTCAATCAGGCGGAGCGTTGGCGGTAAAAATTCAGCTACTCGGCGGTGTGTGCAGCTTCTGCTGCTAGGACATATCGAGCTTCTGGAGGAGTCCGTATGGGTATTTGTAGAATCTGTGGCCAGAAAGTGAAGCGTGGCCAGGGATCTAGATTTAGCACCTACGGAACTGCCGTCAAACAATGCAGCGGCACCATCGGTGGCCTGGGAGAAACGTGGCTCCATGATGTGTGAGGTCCATCTCCTGCCGTCCGCAGTCCCTGCGCATGTGGAGCACGGCATGTTCATTGCAGCAGTAAAGGCATCCTCCACCGTCTTGAGGGATGGGAGATGTTTCTTTTTTGCATCAATCTCCCGGACAGATGTCTGCTCTTCGCTTTCATGCGCTCAGCAGTCGTTGTCAAGAGGCGATTGCAAAGAGTACAACAGTAATGCGTCCAACCATTCCTAAGGTGCAGAAGCTGATCCGTGCTCTGTCCAAGTTGTTTGGTACTGCAGTCCCACCCTTACCAAACTGGTGGACTCGCTGCACGTTCAGAGAATTAATTGCCTGTGACGAGCCGAAGGTGGTGAGTGTACAAGCATAATTTTCTTTTCCAATAAACAGTGCTTAGTAACACAGACCTCACAAATATGTGAAACAGAAGGTGGGCCAGTTCATTGAGTTATCGGTTTGTTCCAAAGTGCCGGAACGCGGTCTCTTGTGGAGCTGTAACCAGGGCCGCCATCAGAAATTTCAGGGCCCCCTACAGCTAAAGCGCCTGGGCCCCCCTGTCAATCCCGCCCCCTAGCAACCTCGCACCCTAGCAACTCATTCGCCCCGCCCCACCAAAACCCCACGCTCCTGAACCCAAACCCAGAAAAAAAAACGATTTAATTGCGCTCGTACATTGTGTTTGGATTGAGTTTTGTTGAAGTTTACAGCTACAGATTGTCTATATTGTGTGGGTCAGTATGTATACAAGGGCCAGCAAATAACACATGTTCACCACTATATAACTTGACCAAAACCAGCATACCAAGACACAATTGATAAACCAACAAAAGACCAATTAATACCGCCATATGTCACTTATGTTGGTGACTATGTACACTATAATGTTAGTGACTAAACCGCAGGTTATACATAAGGCCCAAATATTTCCATTAACAAACAATATACAAACGACACAAGCAACAAGATCACCCACATATCTCCACTATAAAGATGCAGATATAATGCCCTAAGAATATTCGCTTACTGAAATATAAACTCAATACAATAACACCTTTATTACCTACATACGCAGTTGACATAAAGGCGGGGGACACGTTGTGAAAAAACTGTCTAGGTCTAACAAAATCACACTTGGTTGCCCATAGCAAACCAATCGCAGACGTTCCCCTTTATTTTTTTTAGCAGCAGTATATATAAACTGAAAGAGGAGAGCTCTTATTTGGGTGCTATGGGCAATAAAAGAAGAGTCCTACATTTAGACAGTCGGTGAGGGGAGCCTGAAGTGGGAACCACAGTGTCGGTGTGAGGGGCACCTTGAGCGGGCACTCAATGGCTGCCTGGGATTTGGGGGGCTCGCTTCAAGGCCCGTGGGATTTGTGGGGTTTCGATCAAGTCTTCGCTTGAAGAGTATTTGTTGGGGCCCCCACACATTTTAGGGGCACTTGAGTGCAGGCCCCCATATCCAGGGGCCTCAAGTGGAGTTCCCATATTCTTGCAGGGGCCTCGTGTGGTGGCCCCAATATTCCCAGGGGCCTCGTGTGAGGCCCCCCAATATCCCAGGAGCTCGTTGTGAGTGCCCTCCATATCCCATGGGCCTAAATGTGGGGCCCCCATTATACCATGGGCCTGTGTCAGGCCCATATCTCAGGGGACCTCGTGTGGGGCCCTATTATTCCAGGGGCTCGTGTTGGGGCCCCCAATCCCATGGGGCTCGTGTGGGGCCACCATTATCCCCAGGGGCCTTGTGTGGGGCCCCCATATCCCTAGAGGGGGCCTTTGTGTCCGGCGGCTGCCCCATATCCTGGGGCTACAATGTGGGGTCCCCCCATATTCCCCAGGCGGCCTAATGTGGGGCCCACCCATATTCACAGATTCCTTGGAGTGGGGGTCCCCATATCCCAGCGGGCCTCGTGTGGGTCCCCCTATATCAGGGGCTCGTGTGGTGTGCAGCACCCATATCTCCTAGGCGGCTTGTGTGGCGGGCCCCCATTTCCTGGGGGGTCCTCGTGTGGGGCCCCCATATCCAGGGGGCCTTAATGTGGGGGCCCGCACATATCACAGTGGTTGGTGTGTTGCGGCCCCACCATATCCCAGGGGCCGTCATGTCGGGCCCCCACATATTCCAGGGGCCTAGTTGTGGGGCACCATATCAGGTGGCCTTGAGTGGGTGCCCCCTTATACCAGGGTGCCTGGTGTGGGCCCACCATCATCCAGGGGCTTGAGTGAGGGCACCAACAGTGAGTGGAAGTGGCCTGGCATAAAAAAATGACTCCGCATTGTCAAGTGAAGTTCAACACTGTAGTTTAAAGTACATATGAATCAGTGTCCTTACTAGCATCACACAGATTGTGCATGAGCAGTCGCCCCCCTCCTACTCTCCCTCTTGGCTGCCAGAGTCAGTGAACAGGCCTCACTGATTTCATTTGTTGATGTCAACCCGATCGCAGCCAGAGGGAAGAGGTGGGGGCGACTGCTCCCATGCTACAAGCTGTGTGATTGCTCAAGTAAGGACACTGTTTATCTAACTTAAAGCTTATGATGTTAAACTTCATTCTTGCGTGGGGCGACACGGCCGCGCCCCTCATTGCGCTTACATTCTGGCGGGCCCCGATCGGGGAGTAGTGGTTCTAACCCTCTAACAGTGGCCCTGTGGCTAGTGACAGCCGAATAGTCACCATCCCAGGGGCCTTGAGTGGGGCCCCCATAACCTAGGGGCCTCGTGTTTGGGGGCGCCCAAATCCCAGGTGTGTAATTTGGGGGCCCACCATGTTCAGGGGCACCCCATATTGCCAAGGGGCTTGTGAGGGGCCCCATGATACTAAGGGGTACCCTCGTTTATGGGACCAATATCCCAGTGGGCCTGTGTGTGGGGCCCCCTATTCCAGGGGGTAGTGGTGGTGGCCCCATATCAGAAGGGGCCTAGTGTGGGGCCCCCATAACCCAGGGGCCTAATGTGGGGCCCCCATATCCCAGTGGCCTTGTGTTGGGCCCGTGCATATCCCAGGGGCCGTCATGGTCGTGGCCCCCATATCCCAGGGGCCTCGTGTGGGGCCCTTTATCCCAGTGGAGCACTATATTGTCGGCGCCACCATGATCCCAGGGGTATAGTGTGGGGCCCCAATAGCCCAGGGGCTAGCGTGTGGCTCCCAACTACCAGGAGCCTCATGTGGGCCCATCCCAGGGGGCTAGTGTTGGGGGCCCCATATATCGTAGGGGCCAGTCGTGCCCGGGGCCCCCATATTCCCAGGTGCGTAATGTGGGGCCCCATGGCCAGGGGGACCCCATATACCCAGGGGCTTGTTGAGGGGCCAACCATATCTAAGGGGGCCGCGTTTGGACCCCCCATATCCCCAGGTGCTTCTGTGTGGGGCCCCAATTTACAGTGGGCCTAGATGTTGGTGGCCCCCTTATCCCAGGGGCCTAGTGTGGGGCCCCATAATGCCCAGGGGCATATGTGGGGCCCCCTTATTCCCAGGGCCTTGAGTGGGGCCCCCATATCCATTGCGGGCCTAGTGTGGCGGCCCCATATCCCAGGGCCTTGAGTGGGGTATTCCACAGGATTGGAAGTGGTCCTGGCATTAATAAAAATAGGGAAGCACTTCAAGTGAAGTTCAACACTGTAGCTTTAAAGTACATAGAATCAGTGTCCTTACTTGAGCATCATACAGCTTGTGCATGGAGCAGTCGCCCCCCTCCTCCTCCTCCCTCTGGCTGCCAGCAGATCAGTGACAGGACTCACTGATTTCATTTGTTGATGTCACCCGACAGCCAGAGGGAAGAGGAGGGGGCAACTGCTCCGTGCACAAGCTGTGTGATGCTCAAGTAAGGACACTGATTCTATGTACTGTAAAGCTATGATGTTAAACTTCACTTGCAGTGCGGGCGACGGCGCGCCCCCCCTTGCTTCACATTCTGGCCGGGCCCCATACGGGAGTAGTGGTTCTACCCCCCTAACAGTGGCCCTGTGACTAGTGACAGCTGAATAGTCACCATCCGGCAGAGGGATGACTTCTGGCTCTCCACCCTATTGGACCCTCGCTACTGGTCCAAAATGGGAGCCCTTTTTTCCCAGCTGCTGAGAGGGAGGACAAACTCAAATACTATTTAGAGAAATCCTCTGTAGTCAGTTGGCCCCTTCTATGTGGGAGCACGGTCCATCCCCTGACAGGTCTGACGGGGGGTTCCTCAGCGCTCACGTACTACTGCCGCGGTGCTGTGGGAAGGTGGGGGGGTAGGAGAGTACCAGCTCCATTTAGCAGCAACCTAAGTCTGGAGTCACTGATGAAACAGCTTCCTTCACCTGCCTAGTGAGGAGGGCAGTGCCCGCAGTCCTGAACCAAACAGGTGGTGGCCTACTTGGAAAAGCACTCTGCCACCCAGTTAGATCCTCTGGACTATGGGCAGCCAAACTGGATTGTGGGCCGCAACTTGCCGAGTTTGCAGTGGAGAAAACTGTCCTGCCCCGGGCCCGTAGTGTGGCATTTAGAGCCGGGTTCAGTGCGGCCCGGGTTGGCCATCGTTACCCCAAGGGGAACCCGCTTGTCCATGGGAAATGTGGAATAATGACCTTTGTCAAGATGAATCAGGCATGGTCGGCCAGGATTTCCACACACCAATGCCTTATGCTAGAAAGATCATAAGTTTTCTGGGTACCTGCCTAGCTACTTTTTTGTACCGCCACCCCTTTTGTGCCAAACTCTGTGCCAGTTTCTCCATTGCCCCAACATCTTTTGAGGGACTGGGATTGCCCCCCCACCTCCACACTCTGTCATTGTGCCGTTTGACGCATGCTGCTGCTCCCGCTGTGACCTAAAAAGTGTCATTTTGCCACCTTGCCCTCCCGTTTTTTTCCACCTCCAGAATTTGTCATTGTCCCCTTTTGACCCCTTTCTGCGCTGTGGCTGCTGCCGTGACCTCCACACTGTGTCATTTTGCCAATGTTGACATCTGTGCTGCTGTGCTCCCGCCGTGCCTCCACACTGTGTATTGTGCCCCCTCTGTGGCCTTTCTCCTGTTTTTGCCCCTCCGAATTTGTCATTTGCCCTGTCTGACCCGTGGCTGCTGCTGTGGCTGCTGCCATACTCCACACTGTGTCATTGTGCCATGTTGAATGCTGCTGCTGTGGCTCTGCCGTGACCCTTTAACTTTGGGCAGTTTCCCCTCTTGGTACTGCTGTTTTTGCCCCCTCTAGAATTTGTATTTTGCCACTGTCTGACCTCTGCTGTGCTGTGCTGTGCCGGACTCCACACGTATATTATGGCCCCCTGTTGACCCCATGCAGTGCTTTGCTTGCCGTGAGCCCCCTGGGGTTATTGTGCCACTTGTGGCCCATCCTGTTTTTTCCACTCCAGAAATTGTCGTGCCTTTTTTGACCTCATGCTGCTGCTTCTGCCGTAACTCACACTCTGTCATTTTGGCCCTTGTGGCCTTTCCCGTTTTTGCCACTTCCGAATTTGTCATTGTGCCCTTTTCTGCCTCATGTGCTGCGTTGCTCCTGCTGTGACCCCACTCTTGTCATTTGGGGCCCCTTGTGGACTACCCTGTTTTTACCCCCTCCAGAATGTCATTTTGCCACTCTCTGACCTCATGCTCTGTGGCTGTGCCGTCACCTCCACCTCTGTCACTGTGCACTCTTTGGGCCCATGATTTTTGCCCTGAGCCCTCGTTGTTTTTTCCAGTGGCGTGCCATGCTTTTCAGGTACATTCCCATTAGTTTTTTGTCGTTTTGCCCCTCTTAAATGCCCAGGGATTTTATAGTGAAACGTTCTAAAAGGGGGCGGCAGTATATGCGGTCACACTAAAAAAACGCTTGTTGAAAACCC
>JAODAL010057985.1:0-22358 GCA_025379985.1 Phyllomedusa bahiana | reverse complement strand
TCAGGGCACTCCGGACAATAATACGCCGCAGGTTTGGGGGTTGCCGAAAGGAAAGGGAGTGGGGTTTGGGAATATTTCTTTGAGTCTGTTGTCCCTATGTAGTACAGGTTGAAGTTCCTTGGCAATCTTTCGTAGGATCTCCAGCTGTGGGTTGTAGGTTACAACTAGGGGCACTCATTCTTCCTTCTGGGTCTCTTTGTATGTAAGTAGACTGTCTCTGTTGATGGCGGCCACTTTGCTGATTTGATTGTCCATCACGTTTGGCCTGTATCCCAAGTGGAGAAATTTTGTCCTCGGATCCAGGAGGTGTTTGTCCGGGTCGGTCTTGTCGGAGCAAATACGATTGTATCGTATAGCCTGGCTGTATATAATGGATTGTTTTGTGTGGGGTGGAAGCTGTCGTTTCTGAGGTAGGCCGTACGGTCTGTGGGTTTGTGGTATATTGATGTGACTCGCCGGTGGTCTTTGATGTGTATTGTAGTATCCAGAAAGTGGATTTTGCTCACTGAATAGGTAAGTTTAAGGTTGATGGTGGGGTGGAAGTTATTGAAGTCATTATGGAATTTAAGTAGGGCCTCCTCGCCCGCAGTCCAGATGACAATGGGATCATGGGTTCGGTGGTGCATGTGGATAGATACGCTCCTTCCAGTTCAGCCATAAAGAGATTTGTATACTGGGGTGCACATCTGGACCCCATTGAAGTTCCCATTCACTGTAGATATAGGTCCTCTCCAAATTTAAAATAGTTGTGGCTGAGTATGAACTGTATGAGCTGTGTTAATGGTTTTGTTTGGAGGTTTAGTTTCTCCAGGTGCGTCCGACATGCTGCAACTCCATCCTTGTGGGGTATGTTTGTATACAAGGATTCTATATCCATGGTGGCCAAAACGGTGCCCTCAGGAAGTGGACCGAGGGCATTGAGTTTGTTAAGAAGATCCGTGGTGTCCTGGATGTAACTAGGAGTATCACTGACCAGGGGTTTGATCTTCCAGTGGCACAAAACTTCTCCAGAGATGACCATTCTATTGAAGATTTGAAGATTATGGTTTTAATGGGACACTTTAAGACTCAGACTGAGAGAAAGTAATGGTAATTTAAATTAATTCAAAAATTTAAGACTATGCAAAATGTGCTAAATATTCATGTGTGAACTGTGGGAGCCACAAATTACACCTGATGGCTACGAGATAAGACTCAGAATTACTGACCCCTCCATCATGCCTCAAAAGTTTCCAGATAGTTGATTTCTTGACCTGTTGTAAATGACTTCTCTGCTTATATTGCATTTTGTTATTTTTAAGAATTCTAAGATCCTTTGAAGGTCCATGTCTTTTGTGTATAAAAAGTCTGTAAATTTTCATTTCTTGTATAACATCATGTCTGAAGAAAGGAGAGCTAGTACTCTCGAAAGCTCACCATCAAATATACTCAGTTAGCCTGAAAAAGGTATCGCCTGATTTCACCACTCTTCTAACACCAAACTGTGGGAACCCTGAGCAGAATCTTAATATGAAACATGTGTTTACTTCTGTCACTGTTTCACTGGCCTGATTCCACTAAGCTCTTCTTTTTCGAGGTAGGTGCATCTATAAGGATAGAAGCAATTACGGTATGCTGTAGAAAGAATGAACAGGTGAAAATTCAAGGCCTTTATCACTGCAAAGAAGTATAGCATTAGTGACAGAGACTTCGGTCTATTAAACCTACTGTTGAGTAGAGCCATCTGCAAGGAGGCCAGCACCTTTTCACTACTTCTGTTGACCACTAAAACTTTTTCTAAAGTCAGCTCATCGTATGAACCCTTGTAAGCACATTGTTCATTTATTTTCTCTAGGTTTGACGCTTATCTGTATGAACATCCTACAGATGCAACATGCTTTGACACTGATGGTCATGTTACTGAGCTACAACTTAATATTGAACCTTGTGACCTTTTGTGTTGTGCTCCAGTACAGCATGAGTGTTGTGCTTCTGTACAGCACGTAGAACAGTAGCTAAGATAATAAGTGCTTTCTTGTCATCATTCATCCAATCTCTCTGGACATCTGAATGAACAAAGACTACTGTTCGTCTTGTACATGAAACAAGGGGTCTAGCCTTCAAGCATCTGACTTGCTTCTTCCTTTGCCAGTTCAAGAGAGTCCATGTAAACACATTTCCATGGTCTTTATTGTGGGTTTGTCAAAATCATCTGATTGCTTAGTCATCTTTTTTATAATGGCACCATCATGAGCAGGAATGGATCCTTAATGTCAGCTTCGAGTTTGGCATAAGGCCACACCAAGGAGCAGAGTCTAAGGAGCCACTGGTCTTTACCTTCAACCCCCAAAAGGGGACTTGGACTTTGCTACAGGGAACTCCAAGGTCACTACTCTCAACATGATTGCTTGCAGTGATAGCTGGCATGCAGACATGGTACACATGGGTCACACTGAGGCAGAAATTAGGTCACAAACAGAGGGTAGGGGCAAGTGGTGTATATTTGTAAAAATTTGGAACCCCAAGCACAGTTCAGGACAGGTGGAGTTCCTTAAGGGAACATTGGGAAAAAGCCAAGGCTAATACCCCATAATACAAACGGAGAAAACCCCAAAAACAGTTTACAAAATTTTAGCCCAAGTTTTTGGCAACAGGGGAATGGGGAGGAGCATTACATGGGCCCCAAAAGTTCAATAGCATTGGCTCTAGGAAAACTGGATGGCCCATGCTGGCCCTTTAAATCTGGACGGGAAAAACACGGGGGCTTCCCCTAGAGAGAAAATCTGGGGCAGGAAGCCATGGTTGAATGGAAGTGACTGACCATTTCAGGGGAGCCTTTTCCATAAAAAACACAAAGATTTTAAAAAGCGGGCCCCCATACTGAAAACCCACCCAGCCATGACATTTTACTTTAATTTTCCCTTTTTTAAAAGGGTTTTTTCTATCTGAAGCAGCTATTTTGTCTCTGGCAGAGGAGTCCAATTTATTTTCCAAAATTCCAGCATACTAAATTTTGGGAAATGAAAAAAAAAAAACTACTTTTTTTCTGCCCCAATTCACTCAAATTGAGTAAATTTAAACCAAGTTTTAAAAACTTCCTTTGGGAAACTGGGGCAATAAAAAACGGGTTTCCCCCCCCAATTATCTTGTTTTGAGGAGACAGGGTTCACATCTAATAATTGTATTTCAGAAGCCACCAGACATTTCCCTTTTCTTTTTCCAAAAAGTTTCCCCAAATACTTAGGGCATTTCATGCTGTCTGGGGTTTTCCAAACCTTTTTACTGTAAGCCAAAATTTGGTAAAAAAAATAGATTCCCTTGTGCCGGTTTTTTCCATTTCTAGCAAAATTTTTCATTTCCGTTACTTTGTGCTTGTTTGGGCTGTCCCCTTTCAATGGCCCCCAATTTTTAGTACAAGTTAACCCAGATTCTTTATATCCAGAGATCTAGAAGCAAAGTAGGTTTTTTTTTTTTCTTTAACATATTAAAAGTCACTTATCTCATGGGAAAAAAACCTTTGTTCCAAAGGAAAAGGGTTTATGAAAAATTTTGGGGAAAATTTAAAAAAACCCCCCTTTTTCTTTTATTTCACTAACTATAACCTCACTGATGAAAGATAAGAAGTCATAAGCTGGAAGGGAGCAGTCACAATTCACAAACTTACCTTGCCTAGTTCTATCATTGCTCTGCATAGGGTTGTGTGCATATGCAAACATATGGGGCGGCATGTATAAAATTTGTGTTTAAATGCCAAATTTCATGTGCTTTAAAAAAGCTAAAAAGGGCGCCTGATTTTTTTAACCCCCCATCTACTCCCCGGGCATAAATCAGACCCCTTTTTAATTTTAAAAAAAAACATTTCTGGCTCAGGTATAGCACTTTAAAAGTGATTTACCTGTTTCAGCAGTAATATGCCTTGAATTGCCGTAGCGATGCTATAAAAATGCTTTGTAGGGTTTTTTTTGTGGCCCTACCCCAAAAACCCTTTCCCGAAATCAGGGGGAATTTAAAAAGTCCCGCTTGCACTATTTTAAGAAACCTGATAATGGCCCGTTGGGGAGACTGTTCACTAATGTGGGGGGCGGGCGCCTTTTTGGGGGGGGCCCTAAAAATATGCCAACTTCGGGCCCCCAAGCACTTTTTCAACATGTACCCCATGGTCCTAAATTGTGCTTATTTCCCCTTTCCCGTCAAAAACTTTTTAAAGGGCCATCCCCATCACTGAGTCTAAGTAATTTGGTCTATGTGGTTTCTATGCATCTTACAAAAAAATAATAAACCTTTTAAATGTTTTTGTTTTATTGATATATATTAAAAATAAATGTAAAACCCCCTTTTGGGCAATACAATAAAATAGGGTCATTTTATGCCCCTAGAGGGGAAAAAAAGTCAATTCTAAAAGATATGGAAGGGATTTATTTAAAGGACTTAATATTTAAAAAATAAAATGTTAAATTTCCCCAAAAGAAAATTTTAGCAGTCTTTTTTCTGGAGTCCCCAAAATTTGGGGATTAAAACCCCCTAAAAAATCCTGTATAAAAGGTAAAATTTTTTATAAAAAAAACCCACTATAATTCCCTTTTAAAAAAAAAGGTTGCCTTTAAAAAGGGTGTCCCCCCCAGAGGTTTAATTTTTTTTCAAATTTCCCTAAAGGTATACATTTTAACTAGGATTAAAAAATTTTTGTAAAATGCTTTTTGAACCCTAATTATTTGATATCTGTCTGCTTTGTGAGTTTATTATGGTTCCTATACACTACTAGGGTGTTCTTGTTTCTAATTTATTAGTGACCCAACTTTTATTGAACATATCTTGTTGGGCCCCTTCCAACCCCTTGCCTGTTTTTTTTTCATAATTTTTACTCCTGGCCCCCTTTGCCTCCCACTCCGCCTGACACGTTTTGGGCCCGCTGCCTCAGTAATGTGCCTTGGAGTAATCAGTTCTGCTTCACACCAACTATTGAAAATGAAAACTACTTCAAAGGGGGCAACCTTTTTTTATTTTCCCCGTAGGGAAAGTTCAAATCTCCTTGTAGGGGTAAGGGTGAAGAGTTTGTACAGTAGTTCCTTCATATCATCTCCATGGGGAAGGGCCCTTTTTACCCAAAAAATTACAGACCAAGTTTTTTTTTAAATCTCCCTAAAAATTTTTAAAAAGTTAAAAATGTAAAAAATTTAAAACGGGTATCATTTTTTTCTACAATTTAGTTTGGATCGTAATAAAAACCATCAAATTTTTCATTTTTTTTTAACCCCTTTTTCAAGTTTTGGACTCTGTCATAACATTTCCCAAAATACGTATATTAAAATCATTAATTTTTGTGAGAAAAATGTCATATATAGCTTTATAGATTCCAGCAGTTAATTGCATCTAAAAACACATAAAGACAAACCAAATAAGCAAATTAAACAGCTTATGATTTCAGTGCAACCTGTTGCAGATATATTTTCAACGACAGGAACAAAGAAAATGTGTGCAGAAAGACAAATCGCATTAACAGAATTTCTCTACAATGTATTTTTTCTTTTTAACTAAAAATAAAGGGGCACTTTGTATTTATTTTATACTTTTCCCAAATTTAAATCCCCTTTTTTTCCCTTTTTTTGAACCTGCAGAAAAAATGTGACAAGTTTTGCTTCCCCTGGGCTGACCCCCCGAAATCAAATTTCAATAAAGGGGCTTTACACTTTTTTTTGTATTTAAAAATTAGCCCCTTTCAAACCCCTCTTTTGCCCCAATAACCCTTTTTCAAAGAAGAGGTTTCAAGGACAACTATTTAGACCTAAATAATTTAAAATATTTGGTTGATTTCATACTACTCTTAGCAGAATCTTTGCAACCTGCAAAAAAAAAAGTAATCTCTAAATAAAAAAAAAAAAAAACAAAAGGTAGTCCCCTTTTTAAAAGAAAATTTTCTATAGATTGCAAACACAAATCTTTATTCTTCTTTCTCAAAAACACCTTAGTGGGCTCGTAAGGGACTCAAAATGAAAAAAAGGTCTTTCCAACTGGCTTAATTTTAGTGCTGAGCTCCGTTCCTGGGGCACCTGACACTAATGTCAAGCTCATCACTATGTGAGCCTTCAGCCAATCACAGGTCTCAACAGTCACTTAAAATTGAAATAGGTAGAGACTAGTGTTGAGCGATTACGTTGGCCATCGACATCGGTCGATGGTCGATAGTCAGCCATCATCGACAAGATATTCGATGGTCGATGATAGATTTTGATCGATGACCATTAAAGTCTATGGGAGAGCAACAACACCTTCATTCTTACACCCAAACAGGGCTGGAGAAGCTGGAATTAACATCCACAACAGTCAAATGGATACGTGCTACATCTTAGGCAACACACTTAGGTTATAATAGCCACAGAAAAAAAAATCACAGACCATTCACTATCCCTGTCTTGCACCACAGCATGACCCTTAAACTTGCATGACCCAAAAATTAAAAAGTGCCAGAAGGCAGTATGATTTGATCCATCATTTTACTTGAACTGGACATTGAATATCCCTGTCCTGGAACGCAGCATGAGCCCAAACCTGCATGACCCAGTTTTAAAAGTGCGGAAAAAAGGAGTCTTTCAACCACCATTTTAGTTTCACTGGACTTAGACTTCCTGCCCTGGGCCACAGCATGAGCCCCAAACCTGATGACCCCAGATTAAAAAATTTCCCGGAAAAAGGAGTCTTTCAACCACCATTTTAGTTTCACTGGAAATGTACTTCCTGCCCTTTGGGTAGCCTTGCCCTCCGTATTGAGTGCGGACCAATTGAGTTCACTTGGAAAATACTGGTGTTAACGCTCCTGTTCCACCCAGGTCCCCTTTTTCTGGCATTTTTTTTTTCATTTTATTTCAACGTGCTGGAGGAAATTGTCTCTGTACTTTGTTCTCTGTCCGTGCTCCATACCCATGTCCTCTGAATAACCTAATCTGGTAAATTTTCCTGTACCTCCCTTGTACAATTCAGAGGAATTTTTTTTTACCCGTATTTTGTACATGCAAGTTTTTTAGTAGTTAAAATTTTAGAAAAACACATTTTAAAATAGGAGGAACCCACCATGTCTTTGTTTCTCTTTTTTTAATTGTATTAAATGGGTTGTCTCAATACAGGGATTGATAGCTATGTTAACCCCTTAAGGACCAGGCGTTTTTTTTTTGGTGACACGTTTGTTTTTCCCTCCTCGCCTTCTGAAAGCCATAACTTCTTTAATTTTTTCCACCTACATGACACATGGGGCTTTTATTTTGCGGGAAAAGATGTTACTTTCCAATGGTTTTATTCACTATACTATAAATTATACTGGAAACCGCAAAAAAAATTCCAAGTGGGAAAAATTTTGTGAAAAAAAATGTATTTTCGCCATGTTTGCGGGGGTTTTGCTTTTACGGCGTTCAATTTTTGGTAAATAAAAATGTGTTATCTGTATTCTTCGGTTGTTCCGATCCAGCAATACCAAACAGTGGGGTTTTCCCTTTTATGTTTTGGTACCGTAAAAAATTCCAAACAGTTTCTATTTTTGAAATTTGCTCCACGGCGCCATTTTGTGCGACCAATAACTTTTTTGTACTAAAACCTACGGACGTCAGTGAGGGGGCATTTTTTGCGGGCTGAAGTTTACTTTTTATCACTAGGAGCTTGGAATGCATGCAACTTTTTTGATCATTTTTATTCCATTTTTTGAGTGACGTAAAATGACCAAAAAACGCAATTTTTTTCTTCTACGGTGTTCAGCGTACAGGATAAATGAAGTCTTATTTTAATAGATCGGACTTTTTCGGACACGGCGATATCAAATATGTGTAACTTTTTTATGATTTTAATGGTTTTATTTGTAATACTTTTTTTTTGTACTTTAAAACTTTATTATTTTTTTTTTTTTTTACTGTAACATTGAGGCCACCTGTGGTACTTGACCAGTAGGTGGCGCGATTGTTAATACAAACCTAAAAGCATTGCAAAAGGCAATGCATTAGGGTGTACAAAGATGGCGGTTTCCCCACTCCTGTCTGCGGACGGAAGTGGGGCAAACCGGCCATGGTAAGTGACGGGAGCCTTCACAAGGCTCCACACCACAATGCCAGGTGATCGGATCGGCGCAGCATAGCTGCGCTTATGCCGATCACCGCACCCATCGGTGCGCGGCAACCCATCGGCGTTAATTTCAGACGCCCGGCCCTCTTTGGCGCGGCGCCTGAGGGGTAAAACAGCGCCATCGGGCGGAGCCATCCGCCGGCCGCTGTTAACTGCCGGGTGTTAGCGGCGATTTGCCGCTAACACCCGCCGGCTGTGCGGGGGGGTCGCGGAGCGACCCCCCTGCAAAGCCCCTTAAGCCCCTGGGAAAATACTGATACGCCCAAGGTCTTTAAAGGGGGTTTTAAAGATCTTGCAAAAACAAGCCATTTTGCAATATGTGTCCATTAAAATGCCCTTTACCTTTTCCCTGTTTCTGACAGCACCATCCCCCTTGAGCCACTCTTGACAATTGTGAAGAACAAATGCCTGTTAGAAACAAAATTTTTTTTATAATGGGAAACCTGTAGTATAGCTTTATGTCACAGCAAAATGCCCCCAAAATTCAAATCATGACCCATGAGCCACTTTTGAAAATTTGTGAAGAACAAATGTCTGTTAGAAACAACATTTTTTAAAATAGGACCTGTGTATTGCTGCATTTCAAAGCAGCATGAACCCAAAAAATTAAAAAAAATGACTTCTCAGCCACTGTTAAAAATTGTGAGGGAGAAATGCCACTTAGAAGCCACATTTCTGTTCCAAAGGAAGATGATTATTGCTGTATATTACAGCTAACTGAACCCAAAATATTATAAATATGACTTCTCAGCCACTATTAAAAATTGTGAGGGAGAAATGCCACTTTAAAGCCACATTTCTGTTCTAAAGGACCTTTGATTTTTTGCTGTATCTCACAGCAACATGCCCCCAAAAAAATTTTATAAATATGACTTCCCCAGCCACTATTAAAAATTGTGAGGGAGAAATGCCACTTAAAAAGCCACATTTCTGTTCCAAGGACCATAATTATAGCTGTATCTCACAGCAACATGACCTCAAAACCATTGAAAATGTGAAAACTTCTAAAGATAAAGTGAGTAAATGGAATACGGTGTTGTCATGAAACCTTGCTGTCTTTTACAGTTTCCTCACAGCAAACCAGCAAAATGAACTGTTGGGAAAAGAGAATAAAAATTGCAGTAAGAAATGATCATTTTAAAAAAAAGTTTTCAAGAGGACCATTTCTGTTTGAAGAGGAATGAGAAGTAGACCGGCAACTAATCGGTGACCTGGGCAATTGGGGCCACAACATTCATCAAGATCCGGGCCTGATTCATCTTGATGAAGTCAAACGACCCACATTATCTGTGAAAAGCCGGATGCGTTTGTCTGTAATGGACTCCTCCAGCTGTGTTGAAGGTCCGCTCAGATTTGACGTGGCTGCTGGGCAGGACAACACCTCTATGGATGGCGAGCGAGCTCGGCCATTCGTCCATTTGGATACCCAGAAGTCTATTGGGTCCGAAACACATACAAAAACATCGATGTTGAGCCGCAGATAGTCGTGCTTAAGCTGATGATCTTAAGCTGGTCTCTGTGTGTTGGATGTGTGCCCTGCATTGCATGCGTTGGTGAGGTGGTAAATAAAGATTGCCAGAGGTCACCTTAGGTTCTCCCCCTTTTGCCTGCTGCTGCTGCTGCCGCTACGGCTACTTGGCACTCTACTGCTGTCACGTCGCTGATGTTGTTCCACCGTGACATTTGGGGAACGTGAAGCAGACGCTGAGTTTTGTTTTGTACCGGGGATCCAGGAGGGTGGCCACCCAGTAACTGTTGTTCATTTTGATGGCCTTAATGCGAGGATCATGTTGGAGGAAATGGAGCATCCAAGCACTCATGTGAGAGATGGAGCCTTGATTTCCCAACCCCTCTGGGTCAAGGGGCACTAGCAAACTGATCGTACTCATCTTCCTCCTCCACCTCAAATTCGCGCCAACCTCTTTCCAAGGCAGGGATTTCGGTAACGTCGGTGTCTATGAATACCTCCTCCTCCCCTCCTCCTCCTCCTCCGCTGCCTCCGGCACAGCTTCAAAACAGTCCTGACTTGCCTGAGATGATGCACCCCGAGAGCTGATGCGCCCCCTTGCACTAGCCCTGGACCCAAACCACTGTCTAATGAAGCCGAAAGAAATTGTGAAACTGTCGGGCCTTGTGGATTTGACGGAGAGAAATGCTCCGTGTCCGCATCTGTGTCCGTCTCCTCCTCCATCGCTGGCGGGACCTGTTGTTTCAGAGTGTCCAACGATCGTTCCAGAACTAAGATCACCACAATGCTCATGCTGACAAGGGCTTTGTCCGCACTGACCATTTTGGTGGCTTCTTCAAAACTGGCAAGGATGGTGCAGAGCTCTTTCACCTGCCTCCCCCGGGTGGTCAAACCCCGGGTCCGCCCCGCTGCTTGTCGGCCCCATGTGTCACTTGACTGCTTAAGGGCATTGCGCTGCTGCCAAATCGTGGGGCAGGAGGGTGGTTTTCCAGGGTTCCCACATCAAAAATGAGACAGTTGACGGGGGGCCGAGGACGCTGCAAGCAGCGGGCCCCAGGTCGGTGGTGATGGACTTTTCGGCACAGTGCAGACAACCCCTTTGAAATTTTAGATGACACGTACGGGCCAGGGGGACGGCTTTTTGGCAAAAAAAATGCTGTCGGTGTTGGTATTGGGGCAGGAAGGGCCATGACGTGGGGAAACCCAATTGTGTCCACCAACGGAAAGGCAACTTTTCCCAAGGGCCAAAACCCTGGCAATGCCGACATTCGGCTTTTGGTTTGGGATTTTGGGGTTAAATGTTTCTTCTGCTCCCAAACTGGAATAAAAAGGTGGCTCTGGGACTGGCCGCTGACGGCGTGCAGGTCACCCAAAATGGCGGGGGGGAAGGGTAGGATGGGTCTCGGGTGGTCTGGTGGTACCGGGGACGGTGGAGGCTGGCGGGGGCTGATACCTATCGGTCGGGAAAGGACGGGGCAGCTGGGAACACTTGGTGGTGGGGGAGGAGGGGCGGAGACAGAGGGTTTGACAGTGGTGGGGCCCGGGTCAGTCTGGCCTTTTTTTGGCCAAGTGTTTCCTCCATTTCAACCATGATTCGTAGTGGAACTGTTGGGGGTGGGTTAACCCCTAAGGTTCTTTCCCCTTTCTTATGCGTTTTGGGGAAGGCGGGATATGACATCGGGGTGAAACGAGGCTTGCTCAAAGAAGGCCAGGCTTGAGAGGGGCCTGGGGCCTTTTTGACGGCGATAAGGAGGGGGCGGGGGTTTCCCGCCGTGGCGGCGGAATCATACCGGACTTCTGCGACCGCCCTTTCCCCCTTTTTTAGGCGGAACCCATATGACATACCCCATCGTCTTCCTCTGTCCGGAGAAGCGCCGCAAGCAAATTCTGCTGAAAAACCATGTTGGATCCCCATGTGTCTCTCTCATCAACACAGGGGACTTTGTCGTCCCGCATTCTGATCCAGTATGCGGGCTACAAGCAAGGGGACTGCAAGGGTTTTTCCACCCGCCCGGGATTTTTGCCCATTGATCGGTTCCTTCCTCCTCTATGGCATCGAACTGGGCGTAGAGCAGGGAAAAACTTCCTTTCGGGCCCCTTGACTTTTACATGCCCTTCTGGGCCCCAACTGCTTTTGTCATCAAAGAGGTTTATGTTGGGGATGCTGTGACTGAGAGACATTTGTGGCCGTGACTGGGAGGACGAGGAGGTAAGACTGCTGGATGCAGGTTGCATTAACCACTGAAGGACAGATTGGCGACGCTGTTCGTTACTGAGATTCACGGGGCCCCTGACCCAACGATGACGGGGCCTGACGGTCCTGCAACTGACGATCCGCTGGCATGCGTGTTGTCGCCAGCACTGGAAGGAGCACCTTCTCTCGTACCTCTACCTCCATGTCCTACCTCCATCTTTGCTCTCTTACCACCTGAATTTCGCTCCATGTTCAGAAATATAAAAATTTGAGAAGGTATGGTAGAGTTTTGGAAAGTCTCTTATTAAAAGACGGCAAATAACAGCTATTCTCAAATCCCTCAAATCAAAACAAAATTGCTGTATTCAAATTTAACTGCAAAGGAGTTCTATCAACAAAGCTTGACTGACCAAAAGTGAAAAAAACACCTGGATATTTGGTGGTAATGGGGCCCCATGACACAAGCTCACAAGCCTCTTCACGGCTCCTCATGTCTTGGAGTCCTACACTAACAACTTTAACAGAAAAAACATACAGAAAAGGGACATTTACTTACTCAAAAAAAACACTCCAATTCTTTGGGGCTTGTGAACAGCTCAATGGCGAACAAACATGAACCCAGTAGCTAGCAACTTTGCCATTTATGCTGACTGGTAAAAGAGCACCATGTGCAGCTAATTGCTAGAGCAAGAAAGAAAAAACTGCACACCAACTTAACACCTATTCACAACCACCCTGCAGAAAAGCCGCAGTATAATGCATGGGGAGAAGCACAATGCAAGTAACCATTTTCTGTATTTTTTTCTGTGTAAAATTGTTAGTGTAGGACTCACAAGACAAGAGGACTGTGAAGAGGCTTGTGAGCTTGTGTCATGGGGCCCCATTACCAACAATACCTCAAATTAATATTTTTTTCCAGTATGCCCTTTTTTATTTGCCCAACAGTGCTGGGGAGCAGAGTGTGCAGTGTTGTGTTGGGACTTAGAAAATGCTGGGCAGCCCGCCTGGTCTCTATAGTATCACTATTAGGTGTCACTAATAGGTGTCACTAATAGGATGTAAGCCAGCATTGTGTACCACACGTATCTATATTTATGGCACCCTTTTGTATCGCCTTATTATATGCAATTGTAGTACCGGCAACCACCTCCCTCATGCCCTGAGGTTGTATGAGTGATTGTTTTATTGGTTACTTTGCATCTGTGCAATCTCCCCATGCATTTTCTGCATGCTGGTGTGAATAGGTGTTAAAGTTGGTGTGCAGTTTTTGATCTTGCTCTAGCAATTAGCTCACATTGCTCTTTTTACCAGCAGCAAAATGGCAAATTCTAGCTACGGGGTTCATTTTTGGGGTTCAGCCATTGAGTGTTCAAACCCCCAAAAAAATTTGGAGTTTTTTTTTAGGTTATAGGCAAGCTGAAAAATGGGTTTTCGGGTTTGTTTTTGAAGCTGGTAAAAGTGGAGGGGGAGTCTGATGTTTTGGGGGCAGTGGTTCCAATTGGGTGAACCCGGGAGAAGTTTTGGGAGACGGTTTGTTAGGAGTGATAAGGGCAGAGCAGAGGAGGGGTCCTGTGAGGAGCGGAATTCGTGAGGGAGAAATTTGGGGAAAATTGGGGGCAGAGATGTTGGAGGGAGGGGTCATGGAAAAACCTTGTAGGTCTTTTTTTAGTAGCTTGAAATTAATTCGCTGGCGGGGGGAACCCTTTGAAGGATTGGGGGGGGGAAGGCGAGGAGGAAGAGGTGGAAAGAGGGCACAAGTTAAGGATATTGGAGGGAGGGGGGTCAGCGGGGAGGCCCAGAAAAAGGATGTTCATAGTCTAGAGGGGAGATGAAAGGGCAGGACCAGCATTTTTTAGTTCAAAGAAAGGAATGGCGGATGCGGAGAGTTTTTTCAGGTGGGGGCGCAGGCAAGGGGAAAAGGTTTGGAGGGGTTTGGTTTGAAAATGAGCAGCTAGGTTACCCCAAGGCAGGGGACTTTTGAACAGTGAAGTGAGAGCCCTTGACTGAGAAGAAGATCAGGGGGATTTGAGTTGGAAAGTGGAAAAGTTGGTTTGTTTTTTTCCACATTTAGTTTTAGGAGACGTATGAATGAAGGGGGAAATAGGGCAACAGTCAGGGATCCGGGAGATGGAAGTGACATCTGGGGGGGGGGAAATTTGAGTTGGTATCGCCCAAAAACAGGGGGTAATGAAAGCCCTGTGATGCATGAGCTGACCGAGGCCAAGATGTAAAGAGAGAAAGTAAAGGACCCAGGGGCTGACCCCTAGGACACCAAAGAAAAGGGGCCGGGGGAGGGGAAGCGAGAAAGAGAACGCTGAAAAAACGATCATTTTAGGGAAAAAAGATCCAGGAAAGAACCAAGTCCGTGATCGAAGAAGAGGATTTGGAGCTGGGGATGGTCGACATTTCAAAGGAGAGGGCGGTCTAAAAGGGGGAGCCCAAAAATAGTGGCGAGGGGTTTCGTTATAGGTCATAGATTTGTTAGGCGGTTTTCGGTAGAGTGGTGGGCGGAAACAGATTGTAGGGTCAAGAGAGAGCTGGGGGGAGTGGAGGACACTAAGATAGACGTGCTGTCCGGGGTTTTGGAAGCAAAAGGGGGCGTGGTGGGGGGGTAGTTTTAACGAAGGAGGGGCAAGGGGTTTTTTTTTTTGAGGATTGAGTCACGTGCATGTTTAAAGGGGGAAAGGGGGATCCCCGGGTTGTGATAGGGTTTTAAGAGTGGTGAGGGTGGGAAGATTAAAACACTGAGGTCTGGGATGAGGTGGGGTGGTAGGATTTAAAACACAGGTAGGGGTTTTATTTGGACAGTAAAGAGGGAGCTTGTCAGAGTGATGGGGAAGCAAGTTAAGGGGGAAGAGCATTTGCAAGGGTGAGGAGGGTGGGGGGGACTGCAGGCTGAAGCTTTCTCTGTGTGGGTTTTCTTCTGAAGGAAGTGAATGGGAAAGTTTTTGCTTAAAGGGGGGATGGGGGAGGTCCCGGTGGACAGAGAAGGGGAAGTAAAGGGTTTTAAAAAAAAAACAAAAAAAAAAAAAAAAGTCAAGTTTTTTCTTATAAAATGGAAAAAAAGGGTTTTCGGGTGCAAATTTACTGTTTGCATTCGTCAAAATTTAAAATTTAAACGTGTCTTTTGCAAAAAGTACTTTGCAAATTTGAAAACATATCAAAATTTGATTTATGATTACTTGGTGTTGGACAAAGGTGCATCTTTTCCCCCTTTTTTAGGGGGTTTGCCTGTGGTGGAGGCGGGGGGAAATCATCGCAGGCTAACGGCACCCCCTGGTTCCCTTTTTTTCCCAGATGCTTTTTGGACCCTTTTGGGGAAAGTGGCTGCAGCTCCTCATCTCGGGATGTTATTTTTCTTTTTTTCAAAATAGGGGGACTAACCATTTGGTTTTTCCCAACTCTCTAAAAAAATTTTTTTTTATTTGTTTTTTTTTTTTCCCCAAGGGGGGTCTTTTTTTCATAGAAAATAGTATTTTACAGCTCTACCCCCCCCCCCCCATTTCCTCCGTATTTCAGGTAGATCTCCACAAGTGGTATAGTTTTTGAAGACCGGCGGTTTTTTGGGTCAGGTCCTTCACCCCTCCCCCTTATGTTTTGCAGGAAGCTGCTGGAAAAGCCCTTTCTCTTCGCTAAAAATTGGGTTAAAGTTTTGATTTTCGAGTGTCTATTTTGTCCTCTCTCTTTTGTTTCTCAAGTTGTTTTAAAAGGAAGAAGGGTAAAGAATAGTATTGTACTTGCCTTTTTTTTTAAGCAAAAAAACCCCCCCTTTAGCAGCCCAAAAGTTAAATTTAAAATTGAATTGAACCTTTTCATAAAAAAGCACATAATATCCCGGGAAAAAGGAATCCATTACGAATCATAATTTGAAAATGTATGTATGTGAAAACTCTGAAATGGACCAAAAGGCCCTAGATAAATTGATAAAAGTAATAAAATTAATATAAAGACCCCAAAAAAAAAATTTTCACTCCTTTTTTTTTTTTTCAAAGAATGGCGAGGGTTAGTTTAAAAAGGTTTTCGGGGCATTTTTGACCGAAAAGTACAAGTGTAAAAAAAAACGTGGAAACAAAAATAAACAAAAAAAAAAAAAAAAAAAAAACTGCTATTAGTAAGAAAACCCCCCCAAAAGAGGGAAAAATAATGGGCCAAAAAGTTTTAGACCGCATAATGAATATTTTTTAAAAAATAACAAAAAATTTTAAATTTTTGGGCCTTTTTTTACCGAAAAAGAAAAGGGGTTTAAAATTTCAGTAAGGGGAGAAAGGACGCCGGGGGAAATGGACTGGACAAGGGGGAAAAGGGGGAAATTGGCACTAAGCAGGTAGTGGGACGAGCATACAAAGAAACCTGGATGCTTCTTCTTATGTCGTTGGTCGAGAGTGATAGTAGACAAGAATGTGCAAGGAGGGAAGGGTGGGTAATTTCTTGATGGGGATTTTCTTCCCCTCTGATTAGAATCAGTAAAAAAGAGGGGGCGACGCTGCTATCTTTAGTTTCAATTTTAAAATCTTTTAAAAAAACCAAAATCTTTGTAACCCCGTCTTTTAATCCCAGTATTGAGCCCGCAATGCTTGTCCCAAAGTATTGGGTTGAAAAGGTCCCCTTTTGTTCTCACCAAACCCCCTACTGGGGGCAGAAAAAATTTACATGGGTTTGGGGGGACAAGATTCGCACAATACCACAAATTTCCCATTGTGGCTTTCTTTTAGAGACAAGTAAACCCCCCTTTTCCCGAGGGCAAGATTTCGGTGAGAACAAGATCCCAAAAAAATTCCCCCGGGGGGGAAAAAAAACCCCAAAAAATTTAAATTTTAAAAAAATTGGAATTAAAATAATAAAAAAATTGGGGAATTAAAGATGTAGAAACCCCGCCAACTAAAACCAAATCATCCTTTTAAAAAATTTCCCATCCCAATTGGGTAAAAAAAGGGTTATGGAGGGTGAATAAAAAGAAATTAAATTCCTAAATTTGGAAAATAAAAAAATTTAGCCAGTGATGGTAAAAATTTAGAACCCATTGGAGCTTCCTCATTTTGATAAAAAAAAACTGCCCCTAAAAAGAAAAAAAATTGTAAATTTAAAAAAAATTTAACTGATTTTAATAATAAATTCAAAAATTTATCTTGGAAAACCCGTGTTCGGGTTTAAGGGTAAAAAAAATTCAAACACTCCACGGGCCAAAGTTTGGGGGGGGATGCACAAATATAGACTTGTGACATCTAAGGTGAAAATTTTTTTTTTTTTTTCCCAAAAAAAAAATCAGTAAAACCCTGAAAAAACCTTTTTTACAGTTCTAAAAAAAAAGGTCAAAAAACTATCTACCCAACCATTAAAGGGCGCTCAAAAAAGTGACCCAAATTTCCCAGAAATGATGGTTTCTAAGGTGGGGTTTTGGGAAAAAACTTTTTTAAAATTTTTGAAAAACCTAAAAAATTGGAAATAAAGGGATGTGCCCCCCAAAACTCAAAATTTGTGGTTTTTTTTTAATCTTTTAATTTTGCCAAAATGCCCCCTTTTAGGCTGTCTTTTTTATATGGGGAAAAAAAAAGGGGAACTTTTTTACCCTTTTGAATGGAGGATAACAATTCCTTTTTTTTTTTTTGGGTCAATTTTGCATGCAGTTTATTTTTTATAAAATATTATGTTTTGTCACATGCGATACACAGGTGGGGTTTTTTACACAAAGCTTTAAAATTTTTTTAAAAAGTGGAGATTAGAAGGTAGGCAACCCGGGCTTTCAAAGACAGAGAGAGTGAACAGGTAAAACCCCCAGGCCCAAAGGCCGGGGTTTTTTTGAGAAAATTGGGAAAAAAAATGAAAGAAGCCTTTACTTCGACAAAAACAAAAAATAAACACCTGCTTGGCAAAGCATGGCAAAAAACCCCCTTGCCTCCCCTTTGTTTAAATTTCAGACTGATCTGTTAAACTCAAAGTAGGTATGTCTTTAGTTTCAGAGTGACACCAACCCACCCCCACGGGGCCTGCAGCCCCCCGGGCCCTTTGTAGGCGATCCCAGTCTCCCTGGTCCCGTGGGATTTGGCCCCACCCCCCCTATCACTTTGCCACTCCATAAAAACCCAACCCGGGGACTAAGCGGTTTGGAGATGCTATATTAAAAATTAGATGTAATGTTATGACACACAAAAACTATCGGCTTTCCTTCATCAAGCTGGGAAATTTGATGAGACGATCTGCCCACATGCCCCCAAACCCGGGCAAAGGCGAGTATTCTGGGAAAAAATTTTTCCTTCTTTTAAACCCAACCCGCCTGTCTGTCTCAAATATATATTTAATAACATGGTAAATGGGGATATTTTATTTTTGGACTTTTTTAATAAATAGAAAGGGGGTATATAAAATATTTTTCTTGTACTGTATTTTTGTACGTAAAAACATACTATTTTATACTGTTGCACACCCCCAAAAGGGTGGGTTTTAAATTCCACTTTCTGTTTGTCAGGGGTTACCCCAACTTTGGGGATATCACAAAAAAGGGGTTTTTCCTTATGTCATGTTTGCTAATTTTTTAAAAGTAGGAAAGGAAGAAATAGAGAAAAGAAAGGGCCGCAAGGATGGCGGAAAAAATCCAGCACCGTTTGGTTTAAAAAAAATTTTTTTTTTCTTTTATTGTATCAAATCAATTTTAAAAACCAGACACCCCAGACAGTTCAATGGTTTCGGGTAAGCACCCTTTAAACTTTACTTAAAAAAAAAGTCCTATCAATAAACATTTTTTAAAAGAAATCCAAAAACCCAAAGACGGTTTAGAACCATTTTTCATTTTGACCCTGATTTCAAATAAAAGTGTTTTTTTTGGGAAAAATATTTAAAGACAAGGCAAAAAAGCATGACAAAAATCCCCCTTGGGAAAAAAATAACAAAATTTCAAAAAAAAATGAAGAAAAAATGTTTTTTTTTTTTTTTTGCAAAGGGGACTTTTTTTCAAAGATGTTTTTGCCCGTGGTCTTTAAAAAAAAGTTTTTAAAAAACGCATGGGTTTTTTTGCAAAATTTTTTGCCATACGTGATTATATAGTTTTTATTTCCAGTGACATAGGGTCTTTTTGGGTGTAATTACCTCCATAAGTTTACCTTTTAGTGGTAGAAAAACCCGTACACAGGCTCTGTAGATTTTTATGATTTAATTAAACTATTTGTATATTTTTCCTATTTTTCGGGGCTAAAAGGGCACACCAGGAAATATAAGACAAAAATAGGTTTTTGAGGGGGGAAAAAAAGGAAAAAAAAAATTTTAAACAAAAAAGTGAGAGCTGAAATGCGTTTTCATTTGGGATATTTTGGGTTTGATGCGGGGCTTTTTGATTACTTTTTTTTTCCAATCTTTTCAGGATGTGAAATTATAAAAAAAAAAAAAACAATTTTGGCGTTTGGAATTTTTTTCTTCTACCCGGGGTTTAACTTATGGGGTTAAAATTTTGTTTTATTTTTTTAGGGGTTGGGCTTTTATGGATTGGGGCCCCCCAAATTTGTGTAACTTTTGTATTTGTAAAAAGCAATTTGTGGGTGATTTTAAACTTTTAAGATTTAATTTTTTTCATTTTTATTTTACTTCACGCTACATTTTTTTTTTTTACTTTGTCCCCCTTGGGTACTTCACCACTAGGAACACTTACTTGTCGATTAGGGAAAAACTTCCTTTTCCCAATTTCAGCGGTTTTATTGTAAATGCTGTACAAGGGCTTTCATTATTTCCTATTTTCCCATGCCAAAATGCCCCCCCGGGGGTAAAAAAGGGGTACATACTTTGGAAACTATGGAAGCCTGGGATGAGGTACATGTACCATAGCAACTGATCGCCCCCTGCAAACGTTGCGGGGGGGGTATCAAAAGGGAGGAGCGGGGGTTTCAGCGGGCAGCTGATGCTGCAACCTTTTATTTTTGTTAAAGGCACTGAGCTGACTTAAATGAGCAATCTCAGAATGGCCACGCTCCTCACTTGATAGCCCCCCCGAAAGTCATTTCAGAGGGGTGATCAGGTTTCATTCGGGGCTTTAAAATGCACCCCGGGTTTTTCCCCCCAAAAATTTTCCCAAAAAAACGGGATACATTTATTTTTTAAAAAATTTTTGAAAAAAGTTATTTTAAATGTTTCTTTTCCCGTTTTTGGTTTCCAAACGATTTGAAAAATGACCGGGTTTTGTTTATTTAACTGTTAAAAACCTTGGCAGAGCAGGAAGCTAGTGGCTTTCTGGCCTGCTAGTTAGCCTTATAGGCCATAGACTGCATTATGCCTATAGCCTAAAGGACATTATTATTATTATTATTATTATTATTATTATTATTATTATTTATTTTAGCGCGCCCTTAGGTCCAGAGCACTGTACATTCGAGTGGGGTTACATAAATAACATTGATCAAAGAAGTACAAGGTAATGATAAATAACTAACAACTGGTACAGAGGGAGAGAGGGCCCTGCCCATGAGGGCTTACAGTCTACAGGGAAGGAGTAAAGAAACAGAAGGTGAGTGTACTGCTGTCAGCGGCGTGATAATATCTCCACATCACAGCGTCTGCTACCAAGTTTACATGTAGGAGCCTGACACTCTGGGTGAACAGGGAGAGGTGAATTTAATATTTTAAAAACAAAATGGGGTCTACCCCCTTTTTTCATAACAAGACAAATTCTAATCTACAGCTGCAGCCTGATACTATCAGGATATAGATGTCCATGGATATTGGTTCCTTCCCATACTCAAAATACCAGCCGACAGCTGCCCCAGAAGCAGACCTTTACATTAGATGGTCTGCCTCTGATGGTAACTCAGCTCTTCCAAGTATCCCTGGTGCATTACTTATTCGGGTAATAGTGAGGCGGAGATAGTGTAAGCCTTGGGGTGATAAAAAAGCCCTAACAATATTAATGGAGAGGAGTCTGCCACACACCACTGTTACTGATACTGGAATAAAATGTAAAAAAAAAACTACTCAAGCAATAACATAACACTTAAATGAAATTTAAGTGTTGGGTCCTTTTGTAGTATCATCATTGGTAATGTCAATCTTGGTTTAGTGACATATATTTGGTAGCAGTATGATGGTGATGTGTATGGTGAGGTATTTGCTCCCTGTTTTATTTAGTAACTGTTGGCAAGATGTCCGAAAATTGGCAGTGCTACGTCAGTTTTTAGGCACATTAAGTAAGTGTAAAGTGCGCCAGAAAGTCCGACCCTATCAAAAATCTTGCGTTAGGTATACCTTGCATAGTAAAATCTTACAAGTATGTGCATTACATACTCTACCAATTAAATGTTTTGTGCCATGATTGGCGCAAATTGCGGCACATAGCATATCATCAGAAGCTTATGTAATGCCGCTATCGAGGCACATCGCGCAAGGAGGCGCATAGCTTATTATTACCAGTATATGAAATGCGCCTAACACAAACTTGTAAAATGTGCCTAACACATATAAACTTGTAATGATGTGCTATGCACCTCAATAGGCGCATTTCGTTATGGAGGTGCGCAGCGCATCATTTTTAGGCGTCTTTCAATGTGTCGTTCCAGATTAATGCGCTGTTTTGGTTTAGACATTTCATTTACTAAAAATATGGTGTCAAAAGTGGTTTTAGGAAATAAAGACCATAAACTGGCGTTGGGTGTTGGGAAAAAATCGCCCCCTATTTATTTTTTAGGAAAAAGGTACATGTTTGTATTTGGGAAAGTGATATAAAAAAATTTTCTTACACAATGTGGTTTTTGGAGTATTGGTTCCCCATTTTTAAATGTTTTTTAGTTTTTGAGATTCCTTATTTTTAAGTAGTTCTTGGTAAATTAGTACAAAATACCTTTTGTTGTTGGGTTTAAAGTGGCTGCCATTTTGATTTTGTCAAGGTTTTACCTGGTTCCTGTTCGCGCGGATGTGCCCCTGCCCCCCACTGGTATCCGGCGTGTCCCCATTGGGGCCCGTGTTGAGTGCATTCAGAGGGTTCAACTCACCGTTGCGTTATCTCTGGGTTTTTGATCCCGTGTGAACTAGACCCGTGGTTCCCGTGCATGATGTGCGTTCAGGGGTTTAAAGAGAAGTGACCAATTACGTTTGTTGATGTTTGGTGTTCTTATGTTCCCCATGTCTGTGTGTGCGTGCTTTCAGTTTCCTGTGTTAAACCCCCGGTTTACCCGTCTGTAACCTATCTGGACTCTGTTAAGTCTTTAAATTGCACCTGTTGTCACCTGTCAACTCTGTCCATGCCCCCTGTTTACTGCTGACTTTGACTATCACGAAAAGCATGTAAGGGGGGTGCCCCGGGTTTCTTGCGCGAAATCTATTCCCGCCCTTTTGGAAAGGGTGCAATGAAAAACCCGGGGCCCCCTTTAAATCCCCTCCTGGGTGGTTGTATCCTAACCCTTTATCACTCGCGGGGCCCAGAGGAAACCCCATATAAATGGTGACCACGGGTACTTCTATGACCCCTTTGCAAAAAATTATTTTTTGTTAATTGTTGTTCCCAAAAAATGTCAAAAACCAAAATTAGAAAAAGCCCCAAATCTGTTCCTAGCCGTTCGCCAAAGTCCCCACTGGTTTAGAGACAAAGCTTTGGAAGTAGGAAACAGAGCCCTTGTAGAATCTAAATTTTAAAAGTTTTATTTTTTT